>JAWKAU010000177.1:0-285000 GCA_033398695.1 Orobanche coerulescens | reverse complement strand
GTTATGATTCTTTGTTGTGCTGAGTTGGCATCTCCGCTATGTTATTTTGCGACGTTGTGCCCCATTGTAGCTAGCATTTGTATTCTCGGTATGCCGAGCCGAGACGTTTCAACCGTGATGTGCCGGGGCATGCACGTGTAAACTGTCCTTCTCGTCGGTAACACATTTCAAGTGTGGACTCGAGGGACACCGAATTCCGTTTTGCGAATTAGCTTCCAAGACTTTCGAAGTTCGCGCTTCAGCACAGTCATCGGAATCGGCTTTGAGAGGCCTTTGAAGGATGTTTTTGTCAGTTGCTTGTTGTGCCGTCACCTTGATTTCGCTGTTGTGAGTTGCGGGGGCGACCTTCTTTTATAAGAGGTCGAATGTAGTACCCGTGTTGTTTTTAGACTCCTGCATTTTCTCTTTCTCGAGTCTATCGACTCGCTCGTGTTCGTTGATACTTTCTGAACTTGTTCTGTATTTCGGTTTAAATCGTTCGAGCAGTGTGATCTTGTTTTGGGTCAACTGGTTATCATTTGTGATTTTTTCGAGTTGATTCGATTCTTGTGAACCTTGTTCGGAAGTGACATCATTTGGTTTTATTAGTTCTCTTATTCGAAATGGATCGGATTTGGAACTTCTGTATTTTCGACTCTGTCGACTCGTTTATGTTCTTTGACATTTTCTGAGCTTGTCCTGCCCCTTGCTTTTGTTGATCGAACGAGGGTGGTATTATTTCGGAATTACTCGTTCGTCGTTGTGACTTTTCAATTATTAATCCCTTTCCTGTGGATCTTATACGAGTGTGCATCTTGTTGTTTTCACCGGATCATGTTTTGTCTTGAGTCGAGATGTGGACCTCGGAATTGTCGGTTGAACCTTATTGTTCTTCGTGATCCGAACATGATCGTTCGATTTTTGTTGTCTCGATCTTTGTGGTTCGATCGTTTGATTGTTCAGTTTTTGTTGATCTCGTTTCGTGATTGTTGAACATTCAGACTCCTTCGAAATTCCCTTAAGTTCGGGAAGTTAGTCTCGTTTTCAATCTTCCAACCCTTGGGCGGTGGAATTCTGTATTTGTTCAGCGGTTGGCCGCGTTTTGATTGATGTACCGTTGGGTTGGTCAATCCTGTTGATTTTCGTTCGTTGTGTTTTGTGATTGTCTGGATAATCGACTTGATTATACTATCTGTTTGTTGACGCTTGTCACTTGTTGACTTTATTGTAATACCCGTTATTTTTATCCCCGGAAATTTTCTATTTTTGGCGGAAGTCTATTTTGACGACTTGCTTGGGACCGTTTCGTCATCCTGAGAATGATTAATTCTACACTTTTTGTCATCCGAGTTCGTTTCGGTATCGTTCTGTTGAATTCCGTGTCCTTAATCGACTTTTTCACGTGGGAGTTCGACTTTGTTAGATCACCATTAATTTTTGGTAACTCCAAAAATTCTGAATCTTTGCAATATTATAGAGCATCGAGTTAGCTTTCCAATGGTTCAAACGGTGAGTCAATCGGAGTCCGGACGAGAGAGTTATGGTCGTTTTAACTCACCCGCTCGTTATTGGCGATCACGCCGGCCGAACTTCGGCCGTGTCGTCCGACACGGCTCGTGCTGCACTCGTCCGAAATGCCGGAGTTTCGCCGACCAGACTCGGCCGTGTCGCCCGACACGGCCCGTGCTGCATTTCTTCCGGATAAACCTCGAACGATCGCCGACACGCCCGACCGTGTCCCGTGACACGGCCGAGTCATGCCGATCGGGCGGGTCGCTGTCGGAAGGCCCTCGCCGCGACCGTCAGCCGGTGACACGGTCGAGTCCTCGCCGCCAATCAGGTAACACGACCGTGCCGACCGCACGGGCCGTGTCCGGCAGCGCCAACCCCTATATAAGGCCCCGCAGACGTTTTTCTTGCCATTTTTCACCTTCTTATTCTCCTCTTCCGTAGCTGGGCGTGTTCTAAGCTTGAAGCCATGTTGTTTAGCAACATATCCATGGAGTTCCTTGGGTTATATCATCAATCATTCGTCCGATAACATCCTTTGATCGAGCGAACTGTCGATTTTCTAGAAATCTAATTTTGGGGATTTTGGGTATTTTGTTCGATTTCGTCAGTTTAATCCGATTTAACTTAGGATTGTGAAGGATTGATGATTATTTAGATGTATTGTATCATTTCCCTTGTTATCCCATGGTTGGATCGTATCGATTCGTTGTTTTGGTCGAGTTCTTGACCGACGCCTTGAAGGTGTCCTAGAAATGTCATAGAGGGGTTTTCGGGCGTTCTACGATTATTCTTCCTCGTATGATCGATGATTTATTGAATTTATGTTGTTAGGGTCGAATTCTTGTGAAGAACTCGAGTTGAAACCCTTCCGCTCGTTGTCTTCCTCGTGGTTCAAACTTCCGGTCGAACCGTGTTCTTGGGATCTTGGTAACGTTTATTAAGGCAAGTATACATTTATGATTGTACGTTCTCGACTTTGAAAGTATGAAATATTGATGATATGATTATTTCTAGCCACTCCGGACGGGCCTATGGTCCTCTCGAGGGTTTCGTAGCCTGCAGTGCGATTCCATGGTTGATATGAACGAACCGCTTTCTACGGCATTCATATGAAATAATGTTGGCATGCTTATTTATATCCACTCACGGGACGGACCGACGGGTCCTCCGAGGGTTTCGTAGCCTCCAGTGCGATTCCATGGATAATATGAATTAACCACTCCGGGACGGACCGACGGTCCTCCGAGGGTTCCGTAGCCTGCAGTGCGGTTCCACGGTATTCATATATGTATTGATGAGATGCAATGAGATTTAGAAATACCGGAATACTAGTCTTAAATTGAAGAATTGAAGGAAATAGATGAATTGTGAAATTGATGAATTGACGGATATTGATGAATTGACGGATTACATTTACTTTATTGTCGAGAAGTATCATGTTTCATATTGTTATACTTGCACTAGCTATTCGACGGCTAACCCCTTTATGGGGGAAATACGTTTCATGTATTTCAGGTTCCAGGAGAGCGGACAGACGGGTACCGGGTCGGCATGAAGATGATGGGCAAGTGTGATACTGTGTCTTGTCTCAGGTTATCTCTTTTGGTTTCCTCCATTCAGTGTTGTTGTACTGGAATGGATTTTTAAATACTCGAGTATTGTATTTCAGTTTCCTTGATGTTCCGGCCTGTGTTGCCGAGGTATTGATTTGTGCATTGATGTATATGGTTTCATTGTTTATGGTTTCGAATACCATTTGTATCGTCTTTCTTTCTATTGTATGTAGACCTTATCGGTCAAGTTTATAGTTCCGCGTATGTTTAGCCTTGTGGGTCCCACGGCGGGGCTCACGGCGCTGTAATATACCCTGAATAACTTGGGGGTGTTACGAATATGGTATCGAGCTTAGGTTTATGGATACCTAGGTCCGGTCTTTGGGGTCGATTGAGTCGGCATTTGCCCACATATCACTACTCGCCATCATCACGGGCGACCGGTACTTGTAAGTCCTCTCACTCTTCTTGTATTTTTCTTAATCGTTTCGTTTATAGCTTGGTATTCTTGGGAATTGGTCACTTCGGGAATGTGCGATTTGGATTATACTTACGCACGTATGTGCCTTTCCGAATGTTGGTGAAAGTAGGAAGAATCGTGGCCGTGGTCACGGACGTGAACTCTTCCTTGAGATTTTGTTAAATTGCTAATTGCGATATTGGTGTGTAACGGTATTATGTTGAGACTTTGTTTAGGAGTCGCATGCTAGTATCACGGGAGATCTTCGACTTCACGACTGTAAGTATGTTGTTCGGATTATTCGATAATTCAGGGTTATCTTGGTGATTTTGGATTTTCCGTTGAAATGTTTGTGCGAGTGATTGCAAGTTTCGAGGACGAAACTTATTTTTAAGGGGTAGAGTGTAATACCCCGATTTTTCGGATATTTTTTTCGTTTATATATTGGATATCGTGGATGGTTAATTATGCTCGAGGACGTTGTGAGCGTTGAAAATGTTATTGAATTGAGTATATGTATTGATTTTGCCGTATGCTCGTATTTGGTATGTCATGACTTTGGACAGAATTGTTGAAATTGGCTAAGTATGGAATTATTACGACGTTAATGAGGTGAGATTACGTACGTAAGATTGGCATGGTTACGTACGTCAAGGCTAAGGTATTACGTGCGTAACGAAGGCATCGGACGTAACCGAGTCATGTGAGGCGGGTGGGACCTGTTTGGCAACTTTCGGCGGAGAATGTTGACAGTGAGTCAACGACGTGTTACGTGCGTTATGCACGTGTTACGCACGTAACACAACCATTATCTTGTAGCAAGTCAACCGGGTATATTACGACGTTATATGGTATGGGTTACGTACGTAATAGGCGCACGAGTGAGACAGGTGAGATGGTTACGTGCGTTATGGATTTTGGATTACGACGTTAAAGTTGTTACGCACGTTAAGAAAGGACACCTACGTACGTAATGAGAGTGCAATTTATAGATTGAAGTGTTGCCTTTCATTTCTCTCACGATCCTTTGAGATATTTCTCTCCAAAACTCGTCCCTCTTCACTTTTAAGAGTGTTCTAAACACTTTTAACATGATTGTGAGCTTGGAATCATGGAATTAGAGCTTGGTTATGGAACTATTGTTGATTCTTGAAGTGATTTCTTGTGTTATCCATATTCTATGAGGTTTATGCCGAAGGAAGATAATGATATGCTTTGAATATGTTGATTATGATTATGGAATCATAGAGATCTTGATGTTCTTGAGGCCATATGATGACTATGATGATTTAATGATTCTTGGAATGGAGTTCAATTATTCTTTCTTCGTGGTTCGTCCATGCAAGGTAATCCTCATATCCTTTTGATAGTGGCTTATTTTTTCTTTTTGGATTACTACTTGGGAGGGAGTATGTTGGGAATCGTGTATTTTGATGTTAGTCTTATTTCAATGAAAATGCATAAATTGGATTGTACTTTTATCCGCTGGGTGAGTATTTTTGAAATGGATTTTGGTATTTTGCCAACTAAAATTTTATTTTGTAAAACCGATTCCCTAAACTGAGTTTTTGGCATTTTAACCTTGATCGTTTTGACGGTATTTGGAAAATGATTTTTTTTAGTATTTGAAAAATATTACCGTCATCGGTCTTTTTAGCATTTTTGGAACGACGTGGAAATAGTTCTAAGCAAGGTAAATCATAGTGAGAAGGGTTTACGGCGTGTAATATTCCTGGAGGATGCGGGTGTTACAATTATGGTATCATGTGATAATGTTATACGAGATTTATTGGAATTGTAATAAGAGATTTCGGATGTTGATATGATCATTGAGATCTTCTTCATATGGTGATAAGGGTTTTGTTGCGATTCTTGAGATTGTATGAATGACATGATGAAGAAAATGGTAACATGGAGATATATACCTCGGAGATGTTGTTCTGAACGTGATTTCGGATATTTCATGTTCTTGAAGAACTCTTGAATTATACGAGGTGATGAAATTTTTTTTTTTGAAGTGTTGATGTTTTGAAAATGAATATGGAATATTCATATCTAGAGCTAAACTATGTGTTGGAAATAATGTTCGTATAGGAATACGAATGTGATTATGAGTTTGATGAGACTATTATTCATCTCTGAATTTGGAAGCCCATACGTAGGGAGCAAATATTCAAATCGAATGATTGGATTGTTTGATAACCTTTTTAATATGATTATCTATTATTTTGAACCAGTCGGATGATTCGAATTGATGACGGTTATAAGTAAATTTTAACGATGGATTTACGAGAAGGGAACCTTGTAAATTCGTATTTAAGAATTGAGTTTGGAACATTTAGACCCTTATTATTGGTCCGAATTGGTTGCTGATATGATCATCATTTTTCACTCGTATTGTGGATGTGGATTTGTAAGTGTCCGAGTTGGATTGTTCGGTTGTGATTAGTCGAGATATGGTAAAACGATTGAGTTCGTGGTTTGGTGGTATTGATATTGGTCGTCATCGAACCGGTTGATTATCAATCCTTCATTTTACAATAAGGTATGATATTTGATCGTGAATTATGGTGTTGTGTTGCGGTTAAGGTTGAAGGGTTCGTAGATTAACTTGGTCGAGATCGAGGGAATTCGTAAGACGAAATCAATCTGAATTGGTAATGTACTTTGTATTGATATCGAGACAAGTTTTATACTCGTAGTAATCAATGAGACTAATGTTATCGTGTAGGCGTACGATTGTGTGTATCATTTTGGGACTTGGCCTCTTTATGATTGTATTGATGTCAGGGGATTGGTTGACACGACGCCCGTCGGCAAATTATGCCAAATGTTACTATTGTTTGTAAAAGGCCGGTTCGAGGCATTGCGATACTTGTTGGTTAAGTCATTGCCGATTGCGGTTCGCGGTATCGACGTATCGATTGTGATTGTGATGGATGTTCCATTGAGATATTGTGGTAATCGTCGTCATTGACATCGGTGTTTTTCTATTAATATTATATTAACCAATGAGAGACGTTTGATATATCCTTTTATCATCTCCGTTTCGGTGGTCGGTTTAAGACACCGGGACATCTATTCTATCGTATCATTGATTATCGATTGACCGTTCTAAGGTAATCGAGGTATTGAATTGGGATTATCGAAGATAATTCCCATCCATTATCAAAGATAATTTCCGTCCGTTGTATAATTGTTATCGATTGGCCATCCTACGGTAATCGAAGTATTGAATTGGGATTATCAACGATAGTTCCCATCCGTTAAATTATTATTGTCGTGTTGACCGATTCAAGGCAGCACACTATTTTCTTGTGAACTCGGTAATTTTGTGATCTTTGAAGGTTGAGGATTTTCCGTAAGCTGTTGTGTTGTGATCGTTGCTCGTGATAATCGGTCCTTAGGGAAATTCTGATCCCAGGATGGTTGTTTTGAATATCGTTGGTCGTGTCGATCTTTCATTATTCGTGTGTCATCGTTCACTTGGTGAGTCGTATGATCCGTATTGGATGTTTTATCCCTTGAGTTTCGTTGTCATGTTGTATCGTAGCATATCCGGAATCATGTCTGCGTGCCGATTGGTTATGTGTAAGATTTTTAGCCGGGCACCCGATGGTCATGCGTGGATATTTCCGCATTGGACCGTGCACACGAGACGTAGTTCTTGAGGCTAATTAGGTACATTGTCACACGTATATTCTGGATTCCGTATATGGGGTGGACATGTGCACGGACACATTGCCGGATCGGGAGTACTGTGAGATCCCTCTTGAGCTTTATTGATTGATCGTTCGTAGTCCATGTTGTATTGGATATGTCCGACGATTTGCATTTGGTTGTTCATACGCCGAGGGGTATGTCCGACGATCAGTTTGCTCCTTTGAGATCTCGTATCGTGATGATTCTGACTTTGGGCTGTTCGGCTTTCAGGCCATTGTGATATATCGGTATTTCCGTTGGAGCCTTCGGGCATTGTGAATTCGTATCTTTTTCGGCATTGGTTTGGTTTGCCTTCGGGTAATGTATTGTGGTGTTCTATATTGATGATTCGCCGTTTGGGCGTAAGTTTGATTCTTGTGCATCTCGTTGAGTTTTTCTGTGAAATATTTCTTCTCCTACTGTTTTAAGTTTCGGACGAAACTTCTTTTAAGGAGGGTAGAATGTAATACCGTTATTTTTATCCCCGAAATTTTCTATTTTTGGCGGAAGTCTATTTTGACGACTTGCTTGGGACCGTTTCGTCATCCTGAGAATGATTAATTCTACACTTTTTGTCATCCGAGTTCGTTTCGGTATCGTTCTGTTGAATTCCGTGTCCTTAATCGACTTTTTCACGTGGGAGTTCGACTTTGTTAGATCACCATTAATTTTTGGTAACTCCAAAAATTCTGAATCTTGCAATATTATAGAGCATCGAGTTAGCTTTCCAATGGTTCAAACGGTGAGTCAATCGGAGTCCGGACGAGAGAGTTATGGTCGTTTTAACTCACCCGCTCGTTATTGGCGATCACGCCGGCCGAACTTCGGCCGTGTCGTCCGACACGGCCTGCCGTGCACTCGTCCCGGAAATGCCGGAGTTTCTGTCGACCAGACTCGGCCATGTCGTCCGACACGGCCCGTGCCGTACTCTTCCGGATAAACACGAACGATCGCTGACACGCCCGACCGTGTCCCGTGACACGGCCGAGTCATGCCTGGGCCGTCGGCGGTCGGCATTGTCGGAAGGCCCTCGCCGCCGCGACCGTGTCAAGCGGGACACGGTCGAGTCCTGTCGGCCAATCGCGGTAACACGACCGTGCCGACCGGCACGGGCCGTGTCCGGCAGGCAGTCAACCCCTATATAAGGCCCTGCAGACGTTTTTCTTGCCATTTTTCACCTTCTTATTCTCCTCTTCCGTAGCTGGGCGTGTTCTAAGCTTGAAGCCATGTTGTTTAGCAACATATCCATGGAGTTCCTTGGGTTATATCATCAATCATTCGTCCGATAACATCCTTTGATCGAGCGAACCAGGTCAGATTTTCTAGAAATCTAATTTTGGGGATTTTGGGTATTTTGTTCGATTTCGTCCGTTTAATCCGATTTAACTTAGGATTGTGAAGGATTGATGATTATTTAGATGTATTGTATCATTTCCCTTGTTATCCCATGGTTGGATCGTATCGATTCATTGTTTTGGTCGAGTTCTTGACCGACGCCTTGGAGGTGTCCGGTAAAATGTCATAGAGGGGTTTTCGGGCGTTACGATTATTCTTCCTCGTATGATCGATGATTTATTGAATTTATGTTGTTAGGGTCGAATTCTTGTGAAGAACTCGAGTTGAAACCCTTCCGTTCGTTGTCTTCCTCGTGGTTCAAACTTCCCGGTCGAACCGTGTTCTTCGGGATCTTCGGTAACGTTTATTAAGGCAAGTATACATTTATGATTGTACGTTCTCGACTTTGAAAGTATGAAATATTGATGATATGATTATTTCTAGCCACTCCGGGACGGGCCTATGGTCCTCTGAGGGTTTCGTAGCCTCTGGTGCGATTCCATGGTTGATATGAAAGAACCGTTTCTACGGCATTCATATGAAATAATGTTGGCATGCTTATTTATATCCACTCCGGGACGGACCGACGGGTCCTCTGAGGGTTTCGTAGCCTCTGGTGCGATTCCATGGATAATATGAATTAACCACTCCGGGACGGACCGACGGGTCCTCTGAGGGTTCCGTAGCCTCTGGTGCGGTTCCACGGTATTCATATATGTATTGATGAGATGCTATGAGATTTAGTTATTCCGGAATACTAGTCTTAAATTGATGAATTGACGGAAATTGATGAATTGACGGAAATTGATGAATTGACGGAAATTGATGAATTGACGGATATTGATGAATTGACGGATTACATTTACTTTATTGTCGAGAAGTATCATGTTTCATATTGTTATACTTGCACTAGCTATTCGACGGCTAACCCCTTTATGGGGGAAATACGTTTCATGTATTTCAGGTTCCAGGAGAGCGGATGAGGCCAGTGCAGGTCGGCATGAAGATGATGGGCAAGTGTGATCTTGTGTCTTGTCTCGGTTATCTCTTTTGGTTTCCTCCATTCGGTGTTGTTGTCTTGGAATGGATTTTTAAATACTCGAGTATTGTATTTGATTTCCTTGATGTTAGGCTGTGTTGCCGAGGTATTGATTTGTGCAGTGATGTATATGGTTTCATTGTTTATGGTTTCGAATACCATTTGTATCGTCTTTCTTTCTATTGTATGTAGACCTTATCGGTCAAGTTTATAGTTCCGCGTATGTTTAGCCTTGTGGGTCCCACGGCGGGGCTCACGGCGCTGTAATATACCCTGAATAACTTGGGGGTGTTACATTTATTATGTTCCTAACGGCGACGTGGTATTGGTCGACGTGGAGCGTGTTTTCACGCCGTATGTCTCTTTGCGTTTCTTGCAACGTTTCGCCGTCGGGCGCGAGTTTTCGGTTTTTGCGTATCTCGTCGAGTTTTCCTGGCAGGGTATATTGCTTCCCCCTACTTGTTTTAAGTTTCGGGACGAAACTTCTTTTAAGGAGGGTAGAATGTAATATCCGCAATTTTGAATTTCGGTAATTTTCTTTTTTTTCGGCGGAAGTCCGTTTTGATGACTCGCTCATGACCATTTCGTCATTTCGAGAATGATTAATTCTTCACTTTTTGTCATCCGAGTTCGTTTCGGTGTTGTTTCGTTGAGTTCCGTGCTTTTTAGCGACTTTTCCGCACTTGAGCTCGATTCTTGCGAATCTCGTCCGAAACTGTCGTTTCGAGCTTCTCGTAAGTTCATTTAATGTTATTATTCTTGTTGCGAGCTTTGGTTTGGTGTTTCGATCGCGTATCGTGATTTTCGGACGTTTTGGGCCATTTTCGTAATTTCCCAAAGTTTTGGGTAATTACTTCCGTTGTTGAATTCCGAGCCTTCGGGTGGTCGGAATCGTGTGTCCTACTAGCTCTTAGATTCGTCTTTGTGAGTACTTCGTAACCGTATCTTCGGTTCGTATTCAGGTTCGGGTTTCGGTGTCGTTTTGTTGAATTCAGGATTACTAAACGACTTTTCTAAGTATGAGTTCGTCTTTGTTAGATCACCATTAATTTTTGATGACTCCAAAAATTATAAATCTTTGCAATATTATAGAACATCGAGTTAGCTTTCCAATGGTTTAAACGGTGAGTCAATGAGTCGGACGAGAGAGTTATGGTCGTTTGATTTTGGCGAGCACTTCCGGGAGCCTTTCGGCCGATAGGGGGTCGATAGACTCTCTGCCGGCATTCCGTATGGCTATCGGTTGGGCTATCGGCCGATAGGCGGCCGATAGGTTCTGTGTGTTACACTATAAATGTGTTGTTTTGAGCGTGAGCAGCTCATTTCCTCCTTCCTTTTCCTTAGACGAGAGAGAGTGAGAGAGGAGGAGAGCTTCTTATCATTATCATTTGGAGGGTTGATTTTCATCATTCTTCTTCGGTTGTGAAGCCGGACAATCAATCCAACGCGTGTTTTACGAATCTAAATACTTGAATCACTCAAGGTAATCTCTTGAAACCCTACCTTTTTGGATAATTGGGGATTTTGGGGTTTTGTCCGATTCTTTCCGTTTTGTTGATGGATTCTTGATGAATATGATTGATCTTGTTAGTATCTTTAGTTTCCCTACGGATTCATGGATATTTTGTGGATTTTTACGGAATCGAGAGGGTTTGGTTGTGGTCCGCCCTCGTTGATGTTTTCGGTATGAATATACATGAATCGTAGGCGGGGTTCCGGGTGTATTCCATTTCCATAATCGTTTAGAAGTGGTTGTGATTGTGCTATTCGTATCGTTAGGTTCATTTTCGTCGGTTCCTCACGGTCGTGCTTGATTCTTCCGTTCCGTTCATTGTCATCTTCCTTTTCGTTAGCATCGGGCGTTCCGAAGCTTCCCGGTTGAGCCGTATCCGTTCGTGGTTCAGTGCTCGTGGTATCGAGGCAAGTATCTTGCCCATACATTACGTGTTTTGTGGATATTATGGTTGTTAATCGTCGACATGTGCTAAATAAATATTTATAACCATTTTTCAAAGGGATCGGTATATTTACCATCATGTTTTTCGTAAAGGTGAACCGTGTGTGTCGGGAATTAATATGTTTAGTTGGATATGTGAGTTGGTGTGATATTAGTTGTGTCGTTCGGTCTTTGTTGAAATCTTGCGCGTCCTTGTGCATTGTATCATTACTTGGTCGTGAGTATATCTTTGGATGAATGGCCATTCTAGTAAGGTACCTCGACTATATATCTTGTGATTGACCTTGAAGCTTGTGGTTTGCAAGCGTGATTTTTGGAACGTGTGTGTGTTGTTCCTTCCACCGGAGTGTCCGCGGGATGTCCGGGTCGATACTAAGTGCGGCCACGGAGCGGGCGAGGTGCGTGTGTGGATGAACTTCCACCGGAGTGTCCGACGGGATGTCCGGGGTCGATACTAAGGGTACGGCCGCGAAGTGGTTTCCCACCGGAGTGTCCGACGGGATGTCCGGGGTCGATACTAAGGGTACGGCGCGGGTTACCGATTGTGGTTTTCATCTTGAGGATGTCGTTGATGTTTTCGTTAATTGTGATATTGTCCGGAGTATCACAATGCTTTGTGCTTGGGGTCGAGAGACATTATATATCGAGTCTTGGTGCTTGGCTAGAATGGCATAAGAATAATGTGTTATGTGTATTGTGTTCTTTTAAAAGTGAATTGAAGTGGATGATCGGGTCGTAGACCCTGTGTTTTGTGACCGGAATGGTTGGGTCGTGGACCCCGTGTTTTGTTAAATGATTTGTATTTTAAAAAAATGAACTTTGGAATTTGTGACCTAAATGACTTTTGTGGAATTAAGAACTTTTCAATTTCTAATGTTTTCAAAACTCCCGAGATTTGGAATTGTTTTCAAAGTGCTTACTTGCTTCGCTTCTACTTTCAAGACTTGAACAATTTTTACTAAATATATCTCGGGAAGTCTTTCGTTGTATTCTCGGAATGTGTTGTGTATGGCTCGTATTTGCACTTTATACTTGCACTAGCGAAACAGTGGAGTTTTGCTAACCCCCGAGTAATCGGGGGGTGGATATCTGTATTGTGTCCAGGTTCATGCAGGTTTTCGGGAGCAAGACACAGGATCGGCACGAGGGATGATGAAAGACGAATGATACTAATCACACGAAGGCCAGTTTTGGGTTCAGTTAGTCGGAGTCCATTGTATTGTCTTTTCCGCTGTCTTAGTGTTCATTGTTGCAAGTATTTTACCCTTGTGTGGGTATGAGTCTGGATGAGTTTATGTATTTTGATTTGTAAGTCTGTGACGAAAGACCAAATCGGTCTATTGGTCCGTTATTTTGATTCGTCGATATGTAATGTAATGTGTTGTTTTGATGTCTAGCCTGGTGGATCCTCACGGAGAGGGTCTGCGGCGTGTAATATTCCCGGTTTGATCTGGGGGTGTTACAGATTGTTCATGCAGTCTTTCTCGAATGAACAATCACCAAATGGTCGGAATTTGAGCGTCTTTTTACGGTTTTATACATAGTTTTTGGTGCTCAATTTCCGTAACCAAAAAATTGTTTCAGAATCGGACGAATTTCTACCAGAATGCTCCTACATATGATATAAGATTGTTCATGCAGTCTTTCTCGAATGAACTATCACCAAATGGTCGGAATTTGAGCGTCTTTTTACGGTTTTATACATAGTTTTTGGGGCCCAATTTTCGTAACCAAAAAATTATTTCGGAATCAGACGAATTTCTACCAAAATGATCCTACATCTGATTTAAGATTGTTCATGCAGTCTTTCTCGAATGAACTATCACCAAATGGTCGGAATTTGAGCGTCTTTTTACGGTTTTATACATAGTTTTTGGGGCCCAATTTTCGTAACCGAAAAATTGTTTCAGAATCAGACGAATTTCTACCGGAATGCTCCTACATGTGATATAATATTGTTCATGCAGTCTTTCTCGAATGAACTATCACCAAATGGTCGGAATTTTAGCGTCTTTTTACGGTCTTATACATAGTTTTTGGGGCCTAATTTTCGTAACCGAAAAATTATTTCGGAATCAGATGAATTTCTACCAAAATGATCCTACATGTGATGTAAGATTGTTCATGCAGTCTTTCTAGAATGAACTATCACCAAATGGTCGGAATTTGAGCGTCTTTTTACGGTTTTATACATAGTTTTTGGGGCCCAATTTTCGTAACCGAAAAAATATTTCGGAATCAGACGAATTTCTACCAAAATGATCCTACATGTGATGTAAGATTGTTCATGCAGTCTTTCTCGAATGAACTATCACCAAATGGTCAGAATTTTATCGCCTTTTTACGGTTTTATACTTAGTTTTTGGGGCCCAATTTTCGTGACCAAAAAATTATTTCAGAATCGGACGAATTTCTACCAGAATGCTCCTACATGTGATATAAGATTGTTCATGCAGTCTTTCTCGAATGAACTATCACCAAATGGTCGGAATTTTAGCGTCTTTTTACGGTTTTATACATAGTTTTTGGTGCCCAATTTTCGTAACCGAAAAATTGTTTCAGAATCGGACAAATTTCTACCAGAATGCTCCTACATGTGATGTAAGATTGTTCATGCAGTCTTTCTCGAATGAACTATCACCAAATGGTCGGAATTTTAGCGTCTTTTTACGGTTTTATACATAGTTTTTGGTGCCCAATTTTCGTGACCGAAAAATTGTTTCAGAATCGGACGAATTTCTACGAGAATGCTCCTACATGTGATGTAAGATTGTTCATGCAGTTTTTCTCGAATGAACTATCAGCAAATAGTCGGAATTTGAGCGTCTTTTTACGGTTTTATACATAGTTTTTGGTGCTCAATTTTCGTAACCGAAAAATTGTTTCAGAATCGGACGAATTTCTACCAGAATGCTCCTACATGTGATGTAAGATTTGTTCATGCAGTCTTTCTCGAATGAACTATCACCAAATGGTCAGAATTTTAGCGTCTTTTTACGGTTTTATACATAGTTTTTGGGGCCCAATTTTCGTAACCGAAAAATTATTTCGGAATCAGATGAATTTCTACCAAAATGATCCTACATGTGATGTAAGATTGTTCATGCAGTCTTTCTCGAATGAACAATCACCAAATGGTCGGAATTTGAGCGTCTTTTTACGGTTTTATACTTAGTTTTTGGTGCCCAATTTTCGTGACCGAAAAATTGTTTCAGAATCGGACGAATTTCTACCAGAATGCTCCTACATGTGATGTAAGATTGTTCATGCAGTTTTTCTCGAATGAACTATCACCAAATGGTCGGAATTTGAGCGTCTTTTTACGGTTTTATACATAGTTTTTGGTGCTCAATTTTCGTAACCGAAAAATTGTTTCAGAATCGGACGAATTTCTACCAGAATGCTCCTACATGTGATGTAAGATTGTTCATGCAGTCTTTCTCGAATGAACTATCACCAAATGGTCGGAATTTGAGCGTCTTTTTACGGTTTTATACATAGTTTTTGGGGCCCAATTTTCGTAACCGAAAAATTGTTTCAGAATCAGACTAAATTCTACCGGAATGCTGAGACATGTGATAAAATATTGTTCATGCAGTCTGTCTCGAATGAACTATCACCAAATGGTCGGAATTTTAGCGTCTTTTTACGGTCTTATACATAGTTTTGGGGCCTAATTTTCGTAAGAAAAATTATTTCGAATCAGATGAATTTCTACCAAAATGATCCTACATGTGATGTAAGATTGTTCATGCAGTCTTTCTAGAATGAACTATCACCAAATGGTCGGAATTTGAGCGTCTTTTTACGGTTTTATACATAGTTTTTGGGGCCCAATTTTCGTGACCAAAAAATTATTTGAGAATCGGACGAATTTCTACCAGAATGCTCCTACATGTGATATAAGATTGTTCATGCAGTCTTTCTCGAATGAACTATCACCAAATGGTCGGAATTTTAGCGTCTTTTTACGGTTTTATATATAGTTTTTGGTGCCCAATTTTCGTAACCGAAAAATTGTTTCAGAATCGGACAAATTTCTACCAGAATGCTCCTACATGTGATGTAAGATTGTTCATGCAGTCTTTCTCGAATGAACTATCACCAAATGGTCGGAATTTTAGCGTCTTTTTACGGTTTTATACATAGTTTTTGGTGCCCAATTTTCGTGACCGAAAAATTGTTTCAGAATCGGACGAATTTCTACCAGAATGCTCCTACATGTGACGTAAGATTGTTCATGCAGTTTTTCTCGAATGAACTATCAGCAAATAGTCGGAATTTGAGCGTCTTTTTACGGTTTTATACATAGTTTTTGGTGCTCAATTTTCGTAACCGAAAAATTGTTTCAGAATCGGACGAATTTCTACCAGAATGCTCCTACATGTGATGTAAGATTGTTCATGCAGTCTTTCTCGAATGAACTATCACCAAATGGTCGGAATTTTAGCGTCTTTTTACGGTTTTATATATAGTTTTTGGTGCCCAATTTTCGTAACCGAAAAATTGTTTCAGAATCGGACAAATTTCTACCAGAATGCTCCTACATGTGATGTAAGATTGTTCATGCAGTCTTTCTCGAATGAACTATCACCAAATGGTCGGAATTTTAGCGTCTTTTTACGGTTTTATACATAGTTTTTGGTGCCCAATTTTCGTGACCGAAAAATTGTTTCAGAATCGGACGAATTTCTACCAGAATGCTCCTACATGTGATGTAAGATTGTTCATGCAGTTTTTCTCGAATGAACTATCAGCAAATAGTCGGAATTTGAGCGTCTTTTTACGGTTTTATACATAGTTTTTGGTGCTCAATTTTCGTAACCAAAAAATTGTTTCAGAATCGGACGAATTTCTACCAGAATGCTCCTACATATGATATAAGATTGTTCATGCAGTCTTTCTCAAATGAACTATCACCAAATGGTCGGAATTTGAGCGTTTTTTTACGGTTTTATACATAGTTTTTGGGGCCCAATTTTCGTAACCGAAAAATTATTTCGAATCGGGCAATTTCTACCAAAATGATCCTACATGTGATTTAAGATTGTTCATGCAGTCTTTCTCGAATGAACTATCACCAAATGGTCGGAATTTGAGCGTCTTTTTACGGTTTTATACATAGTTTTTGGTGCTCAATTTCCGTAACCAAAAAATTGTTTCAGAATCGGACGAATTTCTACCATTATGGTCATACATATGATATATGATTGTTCATGCAGTCTTTCTCGAATGAACTATCACCAAATGGTCTGAATTTGAGCGTCTTTTTACTGTTTTATACATAGTTTTTGTGGCCCAATTTTCGTAACCAAAAATTATTTGAATCGGGCAATTTCTACCAAAATGATCCTACATGTGATTTAAGATTGTTCATGCGGTCTTTCTCGAATGAACTATCAACAAATGGTCGAATTTGAGCGTCTTTTTACGGTTTTATACATAGTTTTGGTGCTCAATTTCCGTAACCAAAAAATTGTTTGAGAATCGGACGAATTTCTACTGAATGCTCCTACATATGATATAAGATTGTTCATGCGGTCTTTCTCGAATGAACTATCACCAAATGGTCGAATTTTAGCGTCTTTTTACGGTTTTATACATAGTTTTGGGGCCCAATTTTCGTAACCAAAAATTATTTCGAATCGGGCAATTTCTACCAAAATGATCCTACATGTGATTTAAGATTGTTCATGCAGTCTTTCTCGAATGAACTATCACCAAATGGTCGAATTTGAGCGTCTTTTTACGGTTTTATACATAGTTTTGGTGCTCAATTTTCGTAAGAAAAATTGTTTGAGAATCGGACAATTTCTACGAGAATGCTCCTACATGTGATGTAAGATTGTTCATGCGTCTTTCTCGAATGAACTATCACCAAATGGTCGAATTTTAGCGTCTTTTTACGGTTTTATACTTAGTTTTTGGTGCCCAATTTGTAATATTGTTCATGCAGTCTTTGTCGAATGAACTATCACCAAATGGTCGTAATTTGAGCGTCTTTTTACGGTTTTATACATAGTTTTTGGGGCCCAATTTTTCGTAACCGAAAAATTGTTTCAGAATCAGACGAATTTCTACCGGAATGCTCCTACATGTGATATAATATTGTTCATGCAGTCTTTCTCGAATGAACTATCACCAAATGATCGGAATTTTAGCGTCTTTTTACGGTCTTATACATAGTTTTTGGGGCCTAATTTTCGTAACCGAAAAATTATTTCGGAATCAAATGAATTTCTACCAAAATGATCCTACATGTGATGTAAGATTGTTCATGCAGTCTTTCTCGAATGAACTATCACCAAATGGTCGGAATTTGAGCGTCTTTTTACGGTTTTATACATAGTTTTTGGGCCCGATTTTCGTAAGAAAAATATTTGAATCGGGCAATTTCTACCAAAATGATCCTACATGTGATGTAAGATTGTTCATGCAGTCTTTCTCGAATGAACTATCACCAAATGGTCAGAATTTTATCGCCTTTTTACGGTTTTATACTTAGTTTTTGGGGCCCAATTTTCGTGACCAAAAAATTATTTCAGAATCGGACGAATTTCTACCAGAATGCTCCTACATGTGATATAAGATTGTTCATGCAGTCTTTCTCGAATGAACTATCACCAAATGGTCGGAATTTTAGCATCTTTTTACGGTTTTATACATAGTTTTTGGTGCCCAATTTTCGTAACCGAAAAATTATTTCAGAATCGGACAAATTTCTACCAGAATGCTCCTACATGTGGTGTAAGATTGTTCATGCAGTCTTTCTCGAATGAACTATCACCAAATGGTCGGAATTTTAGCGTCTTTTTACGGTTTTATACATAGTTTTTGGTGCCCAATTTTCGTAACCGAAAAATTGTTTCAGAATCGGACGAATTTCTACCAGAATGCTCCTACATATGATGTAAGATTGTTCATGCAGTCTTTCTCGAATGAACTATCACCAAATGGTCGGAATTTTAGCGTCTTTTTACGGTTTTATACTTAGTTTTTGGTGCCCAATTTGTAATATTTTTCATGCAGTCTTTGTCGAATGAACTATCACCAAATGGTCGTAATTTGAGCGTCTTTTTACGGTTTTATACATAGTTTTTGGGGCCCAATTTTCGTAACCGAAAAATTGTTTTAGAATCAGACGAATTTCTACCGGAATGCTCCTACATGTGATATAATATTGTTCATGCAGTCTTTCTCGAATGAACTATCACCAAATGGTCAGAATTTTAGCGTCTTTTTACGGTTTTATACATAGTTTTTGGGGCCCAATTTTCGTAACCGAAAAATTATTTCGGAATCAGATGAATTTCTACCAAAATGATCCTACATGTGATGTAAGATTGTTCATGCAGTCTTTCTCGAATGAACTATCACCAAATGGTCGGAATTTTAGCGTCTTTTTACGGTTTTATACATAGTTTTTGGTGCCCAATTTTCGTAACCGAAAAATTGTTTCAGAATCGGACAAATTTCTACCAGAATGCTCCTACATGTGATGTAAGATTGTTCATGCAGTCTTTCTCGAATGAACTATCACCAAATGGTCGGAATTTTAGCGTCTTTTTACGGTTTTATACATAGTTTTTGGTGCCCAATTTTCGTGACCGAAAAATTGTTTCAGAATCGGACGAATTTCTACCAGAATGCTCCTACATGTGATGTAAGATTGTTCATGCAGTTTTTCTCGAATGAACTATCAGCAAATAGTCGGAATTTGAGCGTCTTTTTACGGTTTTATACATAGTTTTTGGTGCTCAATTTTCGTAACCAAAAAATTGTTTCAGAATCGGACGAATTTCTACCAGAATGCTCCTACATATGATATAAGATTGTTCATGCAGTCTTTCTCGAATGAACTATCACCAAATGGTCGGAATTTGAGCGTTTTTTTACGGTTTTATACATAGTTTTTGGGGCCCAATTTTCGTAACCGAAAAATTATTTGAATCGGGCAATTTCTACCAAAATGATCCTACATGTGATTTAAGATTGTTCATGCAGTCTTTCTCGAATGAACTATCACCAAATGGTCGGAATTTGAGCGTCTTTTTACGGTTTTATACATAGTTTTTGGTGCTCAATTTAGTAACCAAAAATTGTTTAGAATCGGACGAATTTCTACCAGAATGCTCCTACATATGATATAAGATTGTTCATGCAGTCTTTCTCGAATGAACTATCACCAAATGGTCGGAATTTGAGCGTCTTTTTACGGTTTTATACATAGTTTTTGGGGCCCAATTTTCGTAACCAAAAAATTATTTCGGAATCAGACGAATTTCTACCAAAATGATCCTACATGTGATTTAAGATTGTTCATGCAGTCTTTCTCGAATGAACTATCACCAAATGGTCGGAATTTGAGCGTCTTTTTACGGTTTTATACATAGTTTTTGGTGCTCAATTTCCGTAACCAAAAAATTGTTTCAGAATCGGACGAATTTCTACCAGAATGCTCCTACATATGATATAAGATTGTTCATGCAGTCTTTCTCGAATGAACTATAACCAAATGGTCGGAATTTTAGCGTCTTTTTACGGTTTTATACATAGTTTTTGGTGCCCAATTTTCGTGACCGAAAAATTGTTTCAGAATCGGACGAATTTCTACCAGAATGCTCCTACATGTGATGTAAGATTGTTCATGCAGTTTTTCTCGAATGAACTATCACCAAATGGTCGGAATTTGAGCGTTTTTTTACGGTTTTATACATAGTTTTTGGGGCCCAATTTTCGTAACCGAAAAATTATTTCGGAATCAGACGAATTTCTACCAAAATGATCCTACATGTGATTTAAGATTGTTCATGCAGTCTTTCTCGAATGAACTATCACCAAATGGTCGGAATTTGAGCGTCTTTTTACGGTTTTATACATAGTTTTTGGTGCTCAATTTCCGTAACCAAAAAATTGTTTCAGAATCGGACGAATTTCTACCAGAATGCTCCTACATATGATATAAGATTGTTCATGCAGTCTTTCTCGAATGAACTATCACCAAATGGTCGGAATTTGAGCGTCTTTTTACGGTTTTATACATAGTTTTTGGGGCCCAATTTTCGTAACCAAAAAATTATTTCGGAATCAGACGAATTTCTACCAAAATGATCCTACATGTGATTTAAGATTGTTCATGCAGTCTTTCTCGAATGAACTATCACCAAATGGTCGGAATTTGAGCGTCTTTTTACGGTTTTATACATAGTTTTTGGTGCTCAATTTCCGTAACCAAAAAATTGTTTCAGAATCGGACGAATTTCTACCAGAATGCTCCTACATATGATATAAGATTGTTCATGCAGTCTTTCTCGAATGAACTATCACCAAATGGTCGGAATTTTAGCGTCTTTTTACGGTTTTATACATAGTTTTTGGTGCCCAATTTTCGTGACCGAAAAATTGTTTCAGAATCGGACAATTTCTACCAGAATGCTCCTACATGTGATGTAAGATTGTTCATGCAGTTTTTCTCGAATGAACTATCAGCAAATAGTCGGAATTTGAGCGTCTTTTTACGGTTTTATACATAGTTTTTGGTGCTCAATTTTCGTAACCGAAAAATTGTTTCAGAATCGGACGAATTTCTACCAGAATGCTCCTACATGTGATGTAAGATTGTTCATGCAGTCTTTCTCGAATGAACTATCACCAAATGGTCGGAATTTTAGCGTCTTTTTACGGTTTTATACTTAGTTTTTGGTGCCCAATTTGTAATATTGTTCATGCAGTCTTTGTCGAATGAACTATCACCAAATGGTCGTAATTTGAGCGTCTTTTTACGGTTTTATACATAGTTTTTGGGGCCCAATTTTCGTAACCGAAAAATTGTTTTAGAATCAGACGAATTTCTACCGGAATGCTCCTACATGTGATATAATATTGTTCATGCAGTCTTTCTCGAATGAACTATCACCAAATGGTCAGAATTTTAGCGTCTTTTTACGGTTTTATACATAGTTTTTGGGGCCCAATTTTCGTAACCGAAAAATTATTTCGGAATCAGATGAATTTCTACCAAAATGATCCTACATGTGATGTAAGATTGTTCATGCAGTCTTTCTCGAATGAACAATCACCAAATGGTCGGAATTTGAGCGTCTTTTTACGGTTTTATACTTAGTTTTTGGTGCCCAATTTTTGTGACCGAAAAATTGTTTCAGAATCGGACGAATTTCTACCAGAATGCTCCTACATGTGATGTAAGATTGTTCATGCAGTTTTTCTCGAATGAACTATCACCAAATGGTCGGAATTTGAGCGTCTTTTTACGGTTTTATACATAGTTTTTGGTGCTCAATTTTCGTAACCGAAAAATTGTTTCAGAATCGGACGAATTTCTACCAGAATGCTCCTACATGTGATGTAAGATTGTTCATGCAGTCTTTCTCGAATGAACTATCACCAAATGGTCGGAATTTGAGCGTCTTTTTACGGTTTTATACATAGTTTTTGGGGCCCAATTTTCGTAACCGAAAAATTGTTTCAGAATCAGACGAATTTCTACCGGAATGCTCCTACATGTGATATAATATTGTTCATGCAGTCTTTCTCGAATGAACTATCACCAAATGGTCGGAATTTTAGCGTCTTTTTACGGTCTTATACATAGTTTTTGGGGCCTAATTTTCGTAACCGAAAAATTATTTCGGAATCAGATGAATTTCTACCAAAATGATCCTACATGTGATGTAAGATTGTTCATGCAGTCTTTCTAGAATGAACTATCACCAAATGGTCGGAATTTGAGCGTCTTTTTACGGTTTTATACATAGTTTTTGGGGCCCAATTTTCGTGACCAAAAAATTATTTCAGAATCGGACGAATTTCTACCAGAATGCTCCTACATGTGATATAAGATTGTTCATGCAGTCTTTCTCGAATGAACTATCACCAAATGGTCGGAATTTTAGCGTCTTTTTACGGTTTTATATATAGTTTTGGTGCCCAATTTTCGTAAGAAAAATTGTTTGAGAATCGGACAAATTTCTACTGAATGCTCCTACACGTGATGTAAGATTGTTCATGCAGTCTTTCTCGAATGAACTATCACCAAATGGTCGGAATTTTAGCGTCTTTTTACGGTTTTATACATAGTTTTGGTGCCCAATTTTCGTAACCGAAAAATTGTTTCAGAATCGGACGAATTTCTACCAGAATGCTCCTACATGTGATGTAAGATTGTTCATGCAGTCTTTCTCGAATGAACTATCACCAAATGGTCGGAATTTTAGCGTCTTTTTACGGTTTTATACATAGTTTTTGGTGCCCAATTTTCGTAACCGAAAAATTGTTTCAGAATCGGACGAATTTCTACCAGAATGCTCCTACATGTGATGTAAGATTGTTCATGCAGTCTTTCTCGAATGAACTATCACCAAATGGTCGTAATTTGAGCGTCTTTTTACGGTTTTATACATAGTTTTTGTTGCAAAATTTTAGTAACCGAAAATTGTTTCAGAATCGGACGAATTTCTACCAGAATGCTCCTACATATGATATAAGATTGTTCATGCAGTCTTTCTCGAATGAACTATCACCAAATGGTCGGAATTTGAGCGTCTTTTACGGTTTTATACATAGTTTTGGGGCCCAATTTTCGTAACCAAAAAATTATTTCGGAATCAGACGAATTTCTACCAAAATGATCCTACATGTGATTTAAGATTGTTCATGCAGTCTTTCTCGAATGAACTATCACCAAATGGTCGGAATTTGAGCGTCTTTTTACGGTTTTATACATAGTTTTTGGTGCTCAATTTCCGTAACCAAAAAATTGTTTCAGAATCGGACGAATTTCTACCAGAATGCTCCTACATATGATATAAGATTGTTCATGCAGTCTTTCTCGAATGAACTATCACCAAATGGTCGGAATTTTAGCGTCTTTTTACGGTTTTATACATAGTTTTTGGTGCCCAATTTTCGTGACCGAAAAATTGTTTCAGAATCGGACGAATTTCTACCAGAATGCTCCTACATGTGATGTAAGATTGTTCATGCAGTTTTTCTCGAATGAACTATCAGCAAATAGTCGGAATTTGAGCGTCTTTTTACGGTTTTATACATAGTTTTTGGTGCTCAATTTTCGTAACCGAAAAATTGTTTCAGAATCGGACGAATTTCTACCAGAATGCTCCTACATGTGATGTAAGATTGTTCATGCAGTCTTTCTCGAATGAACTATCACCAAATGGTCGGAATTTTAGCGTCTTTTTACGGTTTTATACTTAGTTTTTGGTGCCCAATTTGTAATATTGTTCATGCAGTCTTTGTCGAATGAACTATCACCAAATGGTCGTAATTTGAGCGTCTTTTTACGGTTTTATACATAGTTTTTGGGGCCCAATTTTTCGTAACCGAAAAATTGTTTCAGAATCAGACGAATTTCTACCGGAATGCTCCTACATGTGATATAATATTGTTCATGCAGTCTTTCTCGAATGAACTATCACCAAATGATCGGAATTTTAGCGTCTTTTTACGGTCTTATACATAGTTTTTGGGGCCTAATTTTCGTAACCGAAAAATTATTTCGGAATCAGATGAATTTCTACCAAAATGATCCTACATGTGATGTAAGATTGTTCATGCAGTCTTTCTCGAATGAACTATCACCAAATGGTCGGAATTTGAGCGTCTTTTTACGGTTTTATACATAGTTTTTGGGGCCCAATATTCGTAACCGAAAAATTGTTTCAGAATCGGACGAATTTCTACCAGAATGCTCCTACATGTGATGTAAGATTGTTCATGCAGTCTTTCTCGAATGAACTATCACCAAATGGTCGGAATTTTAGCGTCTTTTTACGGTTTTATACATAGTTTTTGGGGCCCAATTTTCGTAACCGAAAAATTATTTCGGAATCAGACGAATTTCTACCAAAATGATCCTACATGTGATGTAAGATTGTTCATGCAGTCTTTCTCGAATGAACTATCACCAAATGGTCGGAATTTGAGCGTCTTTTTACGGTTTTATACTTAGTTTTTGGTGCCCAATTTTTGTGACCGAAAAATTGTTTCAGAATCGGACGAATTTCTACCAGAATGCTCCTACATGTGATGTAAGATTGTTCATGCAGTTTTTCTCGAATGAACTATCACCAAATGGTCGGAATTTGAGCGTCTTTTTACGGTTTTATACATAGTTTTTGGTGCTCAATTTTCGTAACCGAAAAATTGTTTCAGAATCGGACGAATTTCTACAGAATGCTCCTACATGTGATGTAAGATTGTTCATGCAGTCTTTCTCGAATGAACTATCACCAAATGGTCGAATTTGAGCGTCTTTTTACGGTTTTATACATAGTTTTGGGGCCCAATTTTCGTAATCGAAAAATTGTTTGAGAATCAGGGCAATTTCTCAGGAATGCTCCTACATGTGATATAATATTGTTCATGCAGTCTTTCTCGAATGAACTATCACCAAATGGTCGGAATTTTAGCGTCTTTTTACGGTCTTATACATAGTTTTTGGGGCCTAATTTTCGTAACCGAAAAATTATTTCGAATCGATGAATTTCTACCAAAATGATCCTACATGTGATGTAAGATTGTTCATGCAGTCTTTCTAGAATGAACTATCACCAAATGGTCGAATTTGAGCGTCTTTTTATGGTTTTATACATAGTTTTGGGGCCCAATTTTCGTGACCAAAAATTATTTGAGAATCGGACGAATTTCTACAGAATGCTCCTACATGTGATATAAGATTGTTCATGCGGTCTTTCTCGAATGAACTATCACCAAATGGTCGGAATTTTAGCGTCTTTTTACGGTTTTATATATAGTTTTGGTGCCCGATTTTGTGTAGAAAAATTGTTTCAGAATCGGACAAATTTCTACCAGAATGCTCCTACATGTGATGTAAGATTGTTCATGCAGTCTTTCTCGAATGAACTATCACCAAATGGTCGGAATTTTAGCGTCTTTTTACGGTTTTATACATAGTTTTTGGTGCCCAATTTTCGTGACCGAAAAATTGTTTCAGAATCGGACGAATTTCTACCAGAATGCTCCTACATGTGATGTAAGATTGTTCATGCAGTTTTTCTCGAATGAACTATCAGCAAATAGTCGGAATTTGAGCGTCTTTTTACGGTTTTATACATAGTTTTTGGTGCTCAATTTTCGTAACCGAAAAATTGTTTCAGAATCGGACGAATTTCTACGAATGCTCCTACATGTGATGTAAGATTGTTCATGCAGTCTTTCTCGAATGAACTATCACCAAATGGTGAATTTTAGCGTCTTTTTACGGTTTTATACTTAGTTTTGGTGCTCAATTTCCGTAACCAAAAATTGTTTGAGAATCGGACAATTTCTACGAGAATGCTCCTACATATGATATAAGATTGTTCATGCAGTCTTTCTCGAATGAACTATCACCAAATGGTCGGAATTTGAGCGTTTTTACGGTTTTATACATAGTTTTGGGGCCCGATTTTCGTAAGAAAAATTATTTCGGAATCGGGCAATTTCTACCAAAATGATCCTACATGTGATTTAAGATTGTTCATGCGGTCTTTCTCGAATGAACTATCACCAAATGGTCGGAATTTGAGCGTCTTTTTACGGTTTTATACATAGTTTTGGTGCTCAATTTAGTAACCAAAAATTGTTTGAGAATCGGACAATTTCTACGAGAATGCTCCTACATATGATATAAGATTGTTCATGCAGTCTTTCTCGAATGAACTATCACCAAATGGTCGGAATTTGAGCGTCTTTTTAGGGTTATATAGATAGTTTTGGGGCCCAATTTTCGTAACCAAAAATTATTTCGAATCGGGCAATTTCTACCAAAATGATCCTACATGTGATTTAAGATTGTTCATGCAGTCTTTCTCGAATGAACTATCACCAAATGGTCGGAATTTGAGCGTCTTTTTACGGTTTTATACATAGTTTTTGGGGCCCAATTTTCGTAACCGAAAAATTGTTTCAGAATCGGACGAATTTCTACCGGAATGCTCCTACATGTGATATAATATTGTTCATGCAGTCTTTCTCGAAGGAACTATCACCAAATGGTCGGAATTTTAGCGTCTTTTTACGGTCTTATACATAGTTTTTGGGGCCTAATTTTCGTAACCGAAAAATTATTTCGGAATCAGATGAATTTCTACCAAAATGATCCTACATGTGATGTAAGATTGTTCATGCAGTCTTTCTAGAATGAACTATCACCAAATGGTCGGAATTTGAGCGTCTTTTTACGGTTTTATACATAGTTTTTGGGGCCCAATTTTCGTAACCGAAAAAATATTTCGGAATCAGACGAATTTCTACCAAAATGATCCTACATGTGATGTAAGATTGTTCATGCAGTCTTTCTCGAATGAACTATCACCAAATGGTCAGAATTTTATCGCCTTTTTACGGTTTTATACTTAGTTTTTGGGGCCCAATTTTCGTAACCGAAAAATTATTTCAGAATCGGACGAATTTCTACCAGAATGCTCCTACATGTGATATAAGATTGTTCATGCAGTCTTTCTCGAATGAACTATCACCAAATGGTCGGAATTTTAGCGTCTTTTACGGTTTTATACATAGTTTTGGTGCCCTATTTTCTTAACCGAAAAATTGTTTAAGAATCGGACAAATTTCTAACAGAATGCTCCTACATGTGATGTAAGATTGTTCATGCAGTCTTTCTCGAATGAACTATCACCAAATGGTCGGAATTTTAGCGTCTTTTATAGGTTTTATACATAGATTTTGCTGCCCAATTTTACTGACCGAAAAATTGTTTCAGAATCGGACGAATTTCTACCAGAATGCTCCTACATGTGATGTAAGATTGTTCATGCAGTTTTTCTCGAATGAACTATCAGCAAATAGTCGGAATTTGAGCGTCTTTTTACGGTTTTATACATAGTTTTTGGTGCTCAATTTTCGTAACCGAAAAATTGTTTCAGAATCGGACGAATTTCTACCAGAATGCTCCTACATGTGATGTAAGATTGTTCATGCAGTCTTTCTCGAATGAACTATCACCAAATGGTCGGAATTTTAGCGTCTTTTTACGGTTTTATACTTAGTTTTTGGTGCTCAATTTCCGTAACCAAAAAATTGTTTCAGAATCGGACGAATTTCTACCAGAATGCTCCTACATATGATATAAGATTGTTCATGCAGTCTTTCTCGAATGAACTATCACCAAAAGGTCGGAATATGAGCGTTTTTACGGTTTTATACATAGTTTTGGGGCCAATTTTCGTAACCGAAAAATTATTTGGAATCGACAATTTCTACCAAAATGATCCTACATGTGATTTTAGATTGTTCATGGAGTCTTTCTAGAATGATCTTTCACCACATGGTCGGAATTTGAGCGTCTTTTTACGGTTTTATACATAGTTTTGGTGCTCAATTTAGTAACCAAAAATTGTTTCAGAATCGGACGAATTTCTACCAGAATGCTCCTACATATGATATAAGATTGTTCATGCAGTCTTTCTCGAATGAACTATCACCAAATGGTCGGAATTTGAGCGTCTTTTTACGGTTTTATACATAGTTTTTGGGGCCCAATTTTCGTAACCAAAAAATTATTTCGGAATCAGACGAATTTCTACCAAAATGATCCTACATGTGATTTAAGATTGTTCATGCAGTCTTTCTCGAATGAACTATCACCAAATGGTCGGAATTTGAGCGTCTTTTTACGGTTTTATACATAGTTTTTGGGGCCCAATTTTCGTAACCGAAAAATTGTTTCAGAATCAGACGAATTTCTACCGGAATGCTCCTACATGTGATATAATATTGTTCATGCAGTCTTTCTCGAAGGAACTATCACCAAATGGTCGGAATTTTAGCGTCTTTTTACGGTCTTATACATAGTTTTTGGGGCCTAATTTTCGTAACCGAAAAATTATTTCGGAATCAGATGAATTTCTACCAAAATGATCCTACATGTGATGTAAGATTGTTCATGCAGTCTTTCTAGAATGAACTATCACCAAATGGTCGGAATTTGAGCGTCTTTTTACGGTTTTATACATAGTTTTTGGGGCCCAATTTTCGTAACCGAAAAAATATTTCGGAATCAGACGAATTTCTACCAAAATGATCCCACATGTGATGTAAGATTGTTCATGCGTCTTTCTCGAATGAACTATCACCAAATGGTCGAATTTTATCGCCTTTTTACGGTTTTATACTTAGTTTTGGGGCCCAATTTTCGTGACCAAAAATTATTTGAGAATCGGACAATTTCTACGAATGCTCCTACATGTGATATAAGATTGTTCATGCGGTCTTTCTCGAATGAACTATCACCAAATGGTCGGAATTTTAGCGTCTTTTTACGGTTTTATACATAGTTTTGGTGCCCAATTTTCGTAGAAAAATTGTTTGAGAATCGGACAAATTTCTACGAGAATGCTCCTACATGTGATGTAAGATTGTTCATGCGGTCTTTCTCGAATGAACTATCACCAAATGGTCGGAATTTTAGCGTCTTTTTACGGTTTTATACATAGTTTTTGGTGCCCGATTTTCGTGACGAAAAATTGTTTGAGAATCGGACAATTTCTACGAGAATGCTCCTACATGTGATGTAAGATTGTTCATGCAGTTTTTCTCGAATGAACTATCGGCAAATAGTCGGAATTTGAGCGTCTTTTTACGGTTTTATACATAGTTTTGGTGCTCAATTTTCGTAACCGAAAAATTGTTTCAGAATCGGACGAATTTCTACCAGAATGCTCCTACATGTGATGTAAGATTGTTCATGCAGTCTTTCTCGAATGAACTATCACCAAATGGTCGGAATTTTAGCGTCTTTTTACGGTTTTATACTTAGTTTTTGGTGCCCAATTTGTAATATTGTTCATGCGGTCTTTGTCGAATGAACTATCACCAAATGGTCGTAATTTGAGCGTCTTTTACGGTTTTATACATAGTTTTGGGGCCCGATTTTTCGTAACCGAAAAATTGTTTGTAATCAGAGGCAATTTCTAGGAATGCTCCTACATGTGATATAATATTGTTCATGCAGTCTTTCTCGAATGAACTATCACCAAATGATCGGAATTTTAGCGTCTTTTTACGGTCTTATACATAGTTTTTGGGGCCTAATTTTCGTAACCGAAAAATTATTTCGGAATCAGATGAATTTCTACCAAAATGATCCTACATGTGATGTAAGATTGTTCATGCAGTCTTTCTCGAATGAACTATCACCAAATGGTCAGAATTTGAGCGTCTTTTTACGGTTTTATACATAGTTTTTGGGGCCCAATTTTCGTAACCGAAAAAATATTTGAATCGGGCAATTTCTACCAAAATGATCCTACATGTGATGTAAGATTGTTCATGCAGTCTTTCTCGAATGAACTATCACCAAATGGTCAGAATTTTATCGCCTTTTTACGGTTTTATACATAGTTTTTGGGGCCCAATTTTCGTAACCGAAAAATTGTTTCAGAATCAGACGAATTTCTACCGGAATGCTCCTACATGTGATATAATATTGTTCATGCAGTCTTTCTCGAATGAACTATCACCAAATGGTCGGAATTTTAGCGTCTTTTTACGGTCTTATACATAGTTTTTGGGGCCTAATTTTCGTAACCGAAAAATTATTTCGGAATCAGATGAATTTCTACCAAAATGATCCTACATGTGATGTAAGATTGTTCATGCAGTCTTTCTAGAATGAACTATCACCAAATGGTCGGAATTTGAGCGTCTTTTTACGGTTTTATACATAGTTTTTGGGGCCCAATTTTCGTAACCGAAAAAATATTTCGGAATCGAGGCAATTTCTACCAAAATGATCCTACATGTGATGTAAGATTGTTCATGCAGTCTTTCTCGAATGAACTATCACCAAATGGTCGGAATTTGAGCGTCTTTTTACGGTTTTATACATAGTTTTGGGGCCCAATTTTCGTGAATAGAAAAATTGTTTGAGAATCGGCAATTTCTCTAGGAATGCTCCTACATGTGATATAATATTGTTCATGCAGTCTTTCTCGAATGAACTATCACCAAATGGTCGGAATTTTAGCGTCTTTTTACGGTCTTATACATAGTTTTTGGGGCCTAATTTTCGTAACCGAAAAATTATTTCGGAATCAGATGAATTTCTACCAAAATGATCCTACATGTGATGTAAGATTGTTCATGCAGTCTTTCTAGAATGAACTATCACCAAATGGTCGGAATTTGAGCGTCTTTTTATGGTTTTATACATAGTTTTTGGGGCCCAATTTTCGTGACCAAAAAATTATTTCAGAATCGGACGAATTTCTACCAGAATGCTCCTACATGTGATATAAGATTGTTCATGCAGTCTTTCTCGAATGAACTATCACCAAATGGTCGGAATTTTAGCGTCTTTTTACGGTTTTATATATAGTTTTTGGTGCCCAATTTTCGTAACCGAAAAATTGTTTCAGAATCGGACAAATTTCTACCAGAATGCTCCTACATGTGATGTAAGATTGTTCATGCAGTCTTTCTCGAATGAACTATCACCAAATGGTCGGAATTTTAGCGTCTTTTTACGGTTTTATACATAGTTTTTGGTGCCCAATTTTCGTGACCGAAAAATTGTTTCAGAATCGGACGAATTTCTACCAGAATGCTCCTACATGTGATGTAAGATTGTTCATGCAGTTTTTCTCGAATGAACTATCAGCAAATAGTCGGAATTTGAGCGTCTTTTTACGGTTTTATACATAGTTTTTGGTGCCCAATTTTCGTAACCGAAAAATTTTTCAGAATCGGACAAATTTCTACCAGAATGCTCCTACATGTGATGTAAGATTGTTCATGCAGTCTTTCTCGAATGAACTATCACCAAATGGTCGTAATTTTAGCGTCTTTTTACGGTTTTATACTTAGTTTTTGGTGCCCAATTTTCGTGACCGAAAAATTGGTTCAGAATCGGACGAATTTCTACCAGAATGCTCCTACATGTGATGTAAGATTGTTCATGCAGTTTTTCTCGAATGAACTATCAACAATGGTCGGAATTTGAGCGTCTTTTTACGGTTTTATACATAGTTTTTGGTGCTCAATTTTCGTAACCGAAAAATTGTTTCAGAATCGGACGAATTTCTACCAGAATGCTCCTACATGTGATGTAAGATTGTTCATGCAGTCTTTCTCGAATGAACTATCACCAAATGGTCGGAATTTTAGCGTCTTTTTACGGTTATATACTTAGTTTTTGGTGCCCAATTTTCGTAACCGAAAAATTATTTCGGAATCAGATGAATTTCTACCAAAATGATCCTACATGTGATGTAAGATTGTTCATGCAGTCTTTCTCGAATGAACTATCACCAACTGGTCGGAATTTGAGCGTCTTTTTACGGTTTTATACATAGTTTTTGGGGCCCAATTTTCGTAACCGAAAAATTATTTCGGAATCAGACGAATTTCTACCAAAATGATCCTACATGTGATGTAAGATTATTCATGCAGTCTTTCTCGAATGAACTATCACCAAATGGTCGGAATTTTAGCGTCTTTTTACAGTTTTATACTTGGTTTTTGGTGCCCAAATTTTCGTGACCGAAAAATTATTTCAGAATCGGACGAATTTCTACCAGAATGCTCCTACATGTGATATAAGATTGTTCATGCAGTCTTTCTCGAATGAACTATCACCAAATGGTCGGAATTTTAGCGTGTTTTTACGGTTTTATACTGTAACACCCCCAGATTTAACCGGAAATATTACAGCTGTAATATCCGGATTTATTACGGTGTATTTCATCTGTATTCAAACCTTGTATTATTCGGATTTGTGGTTTTGATTATTGGAGTATAATATTTCTTGCACTGATATCATTGTACATACGTATAAAAACATGCAAAATTTCTCATGCAAACTCGTGATAGCGCACGCTAAGAATGTAGCTTAACGCGCGCTGTCGGGCTACTACTAGCGCACGCTATGCAGGTAGGAGTTGCGTGCGCTAATAACTCAATTATTGAGCGGGACCGCTAGCACATGCGCCAGCCGGGACATGGGTCCGGATATGATTCCCGCGGATGAACCTGGACAGTGTTGAAGTCAACTCTTATTAGCGCACGCTAAGGAAAGCTTAGTAGCGTGCGCTAACTTGTTAAAATGCAGAATATTATAAATGGGACAACAACCCGTTTTGGCTTACATTTTACTCGTCCATTCTGCATTCTTGAGAGGCCAGAGAGCTGAAATAATCCTTCTACACACTTAGAACACATCTTGTTGGTGTTTATGTATTGGTTATCACTTGGGAGTAATCATTGAAGTGGAATAGCACCTTGGCGTGGCATACAACCAACCGGAGTCGTATTCTACCTTACAGTTCAGTGATTTTCATCATATTAAGGTATGTTCAATCTATCTCCAGACTTAGAGTTAGATTCTAAAGAATTGGATGATCATATTAACGAGATATTGATTTTCATAAGTGAATTATCCAAAGTACATCATGTTTGGAATATTGAGATGAATAAGCCTTAAGTACCTTGATTATGATCATCATGATTCGAATCTTATTACATTGAACAAGTAAAAGAAGCTTCTATCATTGGTAATCCGAATCTAGTAGATGACAATAATCATGGACTTGACTTTAACAATCATTATTGTTAGATGAATCTAAGGGATTGATCATGGAAGGATTTATCTAGTATAGATGGAATGTTAAACAACTACAACATGATGATTTCGATGGATATAAGGTGTTGATATCAACTGTTAAGCTTTTCGAATCGTCATATGAAGAATTGTAGTCGAAATGGAATATGGTTTTATATGGTATGCATATCCTTGAATCCGAAGTTGTTGTTATCCGTAAGATCATTCATAAACGTATGTACATTATATTCATGGAGGTAACATGAATTATCACGGAAGATTTCATTGTTTTGATCATGATGAGAACAGTTTCGCCCGGTGATGGCGCCATGCATAGATAGCGCACGCTAAGCTATGAAGATTAACGTGCGCTATCGAGCACGAGTTAGCGTACGCTACGTTTGGTACGTAACGTACGCTAGGCCATCAGACGAGTCAGTCGACTGATCAGTGAAGTACTGACCATACATAGTTAGCGTACGCTAGGCTTTGTTGTTTGCGTGCGCTATCGAGCAGACTTAACGCACGCTACGCAGAGTACTTAGCGTGCGCTAAGCAGTTCAGGCAGATTACATCTTATGAACTTTTGGCCGTAAATCGAATTGTTAAACATTCGTACGACGTGAGATAAATCCTATATCATTTCTTTTGTTAAGGTTTGATCCTGTTGCGTGATTGATTGAAGAGGACGACCTTCGTGTGTTCGTTTTCGTGGAAGTATTGTTCTTGTCTTAAAATCGAGGCAAGTACCTTATTTGTTTTATGTATTGTTGTTATACATATTGTCGTACATGTATGTAGTTATTGTATGTCCACCTCATGTTGGTCCGACGGGATCATCGGGGGATCTATGCTAGCGTGCGCTGGATCATCGGACGGGTTTTTCCACCACGGGTTGGTCTGATGGGATCATCGTGGGTTCTAGGCAGTGAACGCTGGATCGACGGAATTACCATCTGTATGTTATGATATCATGTTGTGATTATCAGTTGTGTATGTCATTTATGAGTTTCTCGTAGGAGAAGACTCGTTGGTATTTTGTCGTTTACGTTATTATTCTTCGTGAGATATGAATAATATGTTATGGTACTTGTACTAGCATCGTTGTGCTAACCCCTTCGGGGGTGAACATTTTGTTTGTGTTCAGGATCCAGGAGAGCGGGAAAACAACCACTGGAGCTGCATGACGACGAGGGTGCAGAGTGATGTTTTGGCCGGGTTCATTTGTCTGTTGTTTATTGGTTATTTCAATAAGTACTCGAGTACGACGTCATTTATGTTGAATTTGAATTTGGTGATGTATTATTAAGTTCCTGTTGAACAATTGTACTTTCAGTATTTGGTCAGAACTGCTGTATCTCAATTCCGTTATTTCCATTTGTTAGTACCTTTTAATGTCTGTTAAATTATTCAGCCTTGTAAATCCTTATGTAAAGGATTTACGGCGCTGTAATATTCCTGAATATATCGGGGGTGTTACAGAATATGGTATCAGAGCTAAGATTATGGATATCTTGGCCGTTGGGTTAAAATAGGGGTCATTTATGTCTTTTGAGGTAACCGGCCGTGAATGACATCACTGCACTGCCTACGTCTTCATGCGAACGGTGGTTGTAAGTTCCTAAACTCTATCCCGTTCTTTACATATTGTGTCTCTTTATACTCGAATATTAGAACGATGTTGTTTCCTGTATATTGAGTATTTATGCTTACAGTATGTTGAGAGGCGGACGTGGACGTGGTCGCGGTCGTGGACGCGGACGAAGAAATGCTGAAAGGGAAGCGTCGCCTTCTAATCATGCCAGTCATAGCTCAGGCTAGCCGCAACAATCTATTAATAACGAACCAGATCCTGCTGTACCAGAGATCCTTCGTCAAGTGGTGAACCAGATGACTCAGTTCGCCCAAGTCGTGGACCGAATGCAAGTGGCGGTGGGACTACAGCAGGGAGAGAGACAACAAGGAATCCCAGACATTGGAAATCGAGGTGACCGGTGGCTGCAAGAGGTGGCGAAGATGCAACCACCCAAATTCGACGGTATTTCTGAGACTCCCACCTGGGGCCATTGGTTGAAGGAACTGGAGAAAATCTTTGCCGGAACTAAGCGCCTGCACGACGGAGAGCCTCTATCGCTCAATATTTTACGATAGGGAAGCGTCCGAATGGTGGGAAGCCATCCGGCTGTAGACCATGATGCCGATTGACAGAGTTTAGATTGATGATGGAAGCTCGATCGCCCTCGTCTGTGAGGGAAGCCAAAGTTCGGGAGTTTTTCTCCGCTCGGCCTTACGATGTGCGGTATCCTGTGCGATTAAGATGTTTAACCAACAGCTGGCATTTGTTCGATATCTGGTCAGAACAGATGCAGAAATGATGATCCATTTCGATATGAGAATGAAACCAGAAATCCATAGGTACATGTCCGGATTTGAATGTACCACACTCCGTCAATACCAGGATAAGGCGTTGGCATATGAGATCAAGGAAGCAGCCATGGAGAAATTTTCGGAATCCAAGAAACAGAAAGTCTCTGGTACATTTACAGAGCACAAGAACAGCGGGGCCCGTAAGGCCCAGTCATCCTTTCACTCTTTCAAGAAACCTCCGCACCCAGTTAGGAGCGGAAAGAACTTTGGAGCGACATCGACTATTACTGATGTTACCAGGAAATGCTTTAACTGCGCCCAGACGGGGCACTATCGACGGAATTGCCCCCTTCCTGCCGTGACTTGTTTTGATTGTGGATGAGAGGGACATCGGGCGGTGTTTTTTGAAGAGGCTGCAAAGTCTTTTAGAGCCCGTACACCACAGCCAGTCCAGAAGGAAGCCAGTATAAACAGACGCAGCAAAGTGTTCAGATGCCTCAGAATTTTGGCCGCGGACGAGGCAGAGGACAATGGGACCGAAAGGGGACATCAAGTGCCGGATCTGCTCCCCCACATCTGTACGAGATGAGGAGGACAGACGATCAAGATGCTGTTGTCGCATCAGGTACTGTCCAGATCCTTTCCCAGCCAGTTAGTGTTTTATTCGATACAGGAGCTACACATTCTTTTATATCCTTGTCTTGTGTAAATCATTTGAATATTTCCGGTTTTCATACTTGTGAACCTTATGTTGTAGGTTTACCGAGTGGAGAGAGGATTGTCGGAAACTTAGAAACTAGAAATTTCCCTGTATCATTTGGAGGCAGAGAGTGGCTCTCAAATCTGATCGTGATAGAAATGCAAGGAGACGACCTGATACTCGGAGACGATTGGCTTAATCGATATGGAGCAATTGTGAACTACCGAAGGAGGAATATCTCGCTGATCGCTGACGATGGTTCTGAAATATTGTTCGAGGGGTGGAAACCAGGAAGTTCAGGAAAATTGATCAAAGTGATGAAAGCTGTCAGATTGTTGAAACAGGGCTGTATCGGGTACTGGTGTTATGCAATGAAGAAAGAAGATGAAATTGTGGAACTTTCATCCATTCCTATTGTGAACGAATTTCCAGATGTATTTCCTGACGAGTTACCTGGACTACCTCCATGAAGGGATGTGGAATTTACCATTGAGCTGGAACCCGGAGCCACACCAATTTCTAAGGCGCCGTATTGTATGGCACCTACTGAGATGTACGAACTGAAGAAGCAGCTGGAGGAGTTACTGGACAAGGGCTATATTCAGCCAAGCGTTTCACCCTGGGGAGCGCCAGTTCTTTTTGTCCGAAAGAAGGATGGATCGCTCCGACTGTGTATTGACTATCGAGAGCTGAACAAGATGATGATTAAGAACAAGTATCCGTTGCCACGGATTGATGATCTGTTTGACCAGTTGCAAGGGGCAACAATATTTTCTAAAATCGATCTGAGATCCGGGTATCATCAACTGAGGATTAAAGAATCTGATGTCCTAAAATCAGCGTTCAGAACTCGCTACGGACATTATGAGTTTGTGGTGATGCCGTTTGGTCTCACTAACGCACCTGCTGTATTTATTCAATTGATGAACAGAGTGTTCATTGAATTTTTAGATAAATTTGTGGTCGTGTTCATTGATGACATTCTAGTGTATTCTAAGAGTCCGGAAGAACATGCGCAACATTTGCGGATTGTATTGGAACTTCTGAGAAACGAGCAATTGTACGCCAAACTTTCTAAGTGTGAATTCTGGCTAAAAGAAGTAATGTTCCTCGGCCATGTGTTGTCAGCTGAAGGAGTCCGAGTAGATCCTCAGAAGATCGAAGTAATTATGGATTGGAAGCCTCCAAAGAACGTGAAAGAAGTCTGAAGCTTCTTAGGACTTGCTGGATATTATCGTCGATTCGTGGAAGGGTTTTCTAAAATATCCCGCCCACTTACTCGACTCCTGCAGAAAACTCAAAAGTTTGAGTGGAATGAGTTGTGTCAGATTAGCTTTGATGAATTGAAGAAGAGATTGACAATGGCACCGATTCTATCACTTCCATAGGGAACTGGAGGATTTATAGTTTACAGTGATGCTTCGAACCAAGGACTTGGGTGCGTATTGATGCAGAATGATAAGGTGATCGCTTATGTGTCGCGACAGCTGAAACCTTATGAAGTGAATTACCCAACACATGATTTGGAGCTAGCAGCAGTAGTTTTTGCTTTGAAGATCTGGAGGCATTATCTGTACGGGACTCACTGTCAGATCTTTACGGATCATAAGAGTGTCAAGTACATATTCAGTCAGAAAGAGTTGAACATGCGGCAAAGAAGATGGTTAGAGCTGATCAAGGACTACGACTTGGAGATTTTGTATCATCCAGGCAAAGCAAATGTAGTGGCCGATACACTTAGCCGCAAGCCTGTTTCTATTCAGATGCTGGAGACGCTGACCTCCCAACTTAGCCTCCAACGAGAGATGATTCGTGAAGGAATTGAAGTGTGGTTACAAAGAGTCCAAGGACAACTGTGCGTGATGGAGATAACTTCATCATTAACCGAAGGAATCAAATCTAGACACGCAGATGATCCTCTGATGATTCGGTTACGTGATGAAGTGATCAAAGGAAAGGCCCCCGGATTCATAATTCATGATGATGGAGTTTTGAGATTTCAGAACCGACTCTGCATTCCCGATGATGATGTTAAAGCATAATTATGAAGGAAGCTCACAGTTCGCCCTATTCTATCCACTCGGGCACCAGTAAGATGTATAAGGACTTGAAGCAGAATTTATGGTGGGGCAACATGAAGAAAGATGTAGCGGACTATGTTTCTAAATGCTTGACGTGTCAGCAGGTTAAGATCGAGCATCAACGGCCTGCTGGAATGTTGAAGCCGCTCCCAATTCCTGAATGGAAGTGGGAGGACATATCGATGGATTTTATCACTAATATGCCGAGAACCAGGACAGGAATGAACATGATTTGGGTGATAGTTGATCGTTTAACCAAATCAGCTCATTTTCTAGGCATTAAGGATACGTGGGGACCAGAGAGGTTGGCACGAGTATTTATTTCGGAGATAGTTCGATTGCATGGTACGCCGAAGACCATTGTTTCTGATCGAGACGACCGTTTTGTGTCTCACTGGGTGAAAGCAGTTCATAATGCCTGGGGGACCGAATTGAACTTCAAGATCTGCTTATCACCCGCAGACTGACGGACAATCTGAGAGAACTATACAAACGGTGGAAGACATGCTAAGGGCATGTGCCTTAGATTGGTCAAACGATTGGGAAGTTCATCTACCGTTGATTGAATTTACCTACAACAATAGTTGGCATACTTCTATTAAGATGTCACCGTTTGAGGCATTATACGGAAGGAGATGCAGATCGCCCCTATGCTGGGACGATTCATCGGACTTGATCGGAACAGAACCAGAGTTGATCATGCAGACTCGAGAGAAGATAGCCTTGATTCGTAAAAGGTCATTGACCGCCTGCAGTCGCGAGAATCCTACGCGGACGTACGCCGTCGCCCATTGGAGTTCAATACTGGAGACCATGTACTTTTGAAGGTTTCTCCTACTCGGGGAATCTTTCATTTCGGAAGGAAAGGAAAGCTGAGTCCGAGATATATCGGACCATTTGAGATCCTCGAGAGAGTTGGGGAGTTGGCATACAGATTGGCATTGCCGCCGTCATTGTGCCATGTTCATAACGTGTTCCACGTATCCCGCCACGGAGGTATATACGAGATCCTACCATATCATTGATTTGGCGAGATCGAAGTCGCGCAGGATGGGACGTTTGAAGAAAGACCGGTCAAGATACTCGAGAGTCGAGTTAAGCAGCTGAGGAACAAACCAATCGTTTTGGTCAAAGTTCAATGGTCACGTCACGGAATGGAAGAAGCCACCTGGGAAACGGAAGCTGATATGAAGTCTAGATATCCCGAGTTATTTTCGTCTTGAGTTTCGGGACGAAACTCCTTTTTAGTAGGAGAGTATGTAATATCCGGATTTATTTCGGTGTATTTCATCTGTATTCAAACCCTGTATTATTCGGATTTGTGGTTTTGATTATTGGAGTATGATATTTCTTGCATTGATATCATTGTACATAAGTATAGAAACATGCCAAATTTCTCATGCAAACTCGTGATAGCGCACGCTAAGAATGTAGCTTAACGCGCGCTATGGGGCTACTACCAGCGCACGCTATGCAGGTAGGAGTTGCGTGCGCTAATAACTCAATTATTGAGCGGGACGGCTAGCACATGCGCCAGCCGGGACATCGGTCCGGATAAGATTCCCGCGGATGAACCTGGACAGTGCTGAAGTCAACACTTATTAGCGCATGCTAAGGAAAGCTTAGTAGCGTGCGCTAACTTGTTAAAATGCAGAATATTATAAATGGGACAACTGTAACACCCCAAACTAGGCGGATATTACAGTGCCGTAGATCCCCGACTGGGACCCACCAGGCGAATGAAAATGAATGAATTACACAGGATAAATGTAGTACCGAACCACATTACAACAATAATTACTCCGATGAGGAGTTTAATTACAACACACCAGGACAATACCGAATACTAGTGTATTTTATATGAAGATAAAATACACAACACTGAATGAAACGGAGAATCCAAATGAAAATCTGCAGCAGAAAATAAAAGACAACAATATGAATAACTGAAAGATCGGGCCCCCTACTAGTATCACTGGGACTCCTCGACGTCAGCATGTTCTCCCCGCGCTTTAGCCTTGCCAAGACCTGAAAAACAGAATCCCCAAACGGGGTCAGTTACACAGAATAACAATCCTCAAGGGTTGAAAATACACAATCATGATTATATCTGAAGTTATGAAATATCCTGTCGAAACATACGCAATCAAACATGCTATATGAATCAACTAACAGTACGGCTCAAAGGGTGGTGCCACACTACGCCCGGGATGGAAATGTGTCCGTGCACAAGCCACCAACGAGTATCGATCGAATACACGTGTGGTCTTGTACCTAATCAGTCTCACGAGGCATATGACTCGTGTGCACAGTCCAATGTGAGGCCAACAACCAACACACGACTTAAACGTGCCCGACATGAAAATCCAACACATACCAACCGGCACGCCAGTATGACCCGGAATGCCACGATATAACAAAAGTGACATCGAAAATGAATAATGACTCACCGAGATAGAATGATAGTGAAATAAATGACAGCTCAATGATATGATTGGAACCGTCGTTCCTTATGACTGAAGTGATCAATTGACAATAACAAGTTTGATATGGTTAATACAATGATGAATGAGTTATGATCATGAATGAACAACAACAAAAGGGATGAATATCCTTTTAACCGAGTAAGAATTAACTTACACAACACCGGTGACAATTATCCTTCCACGAACAATGTCCTAATTGAGATATCGGTCGCTCGAACAACCTTGAATAACACAATTACCAACAATCCGATCAATATACGAATCAAACATGAATATAACGAACTCAAAACGTCGATACGACTAAAACAAGTCCATTGAGGCATTAAATCAAACACGTTGCGGCCAAACTCCGATTGTTTACAATCAAACCTCAATATACCAATATCAAATCCCCCAAGAAGTGTTTCAAACCAACAAAACATCTTCAATACGATTAATAATCTAAGACGAATATCCGAAAACGTGATTATAACGATAATTAATCGAAAACCTCCAATTTCAACTCGATATTCAAAGTGTTCTTGAATAATCCCTCAATAATCCAATGAATCCTTATACAAACTCATAATCATATACATATCCCTTCATATAACATGATTATAACGTCCAAAACATCATATCTCAACACAAAATCGAAATCCAAGGTGTTGAAGAATATTACCTTTGAAGATCCAAACACTTCGATCCGATGAAAACGTGTTAAATCGACTATCCAAGCTTCCCAACGAAATAAGATGATGAAAACCGAATACACAAGTGATTGATGATGACAAAATATCTCCCTCAAGCTCTCTCTCTCGGACAAGATGAAGGAAATGAGAAAAATGAGGAAAAATGTCCCGGCCAAACCTTATATACTGCCGGAAGTTACGGTCGTAACTCGGCCCTCTTACGGCCGTAACATTCCAGGTCAACGGCCTTACGGCCGTAACCGGCCAACTCGTACGGCCGTAACTCGGCTTCATCCGAAAGCCTGCCGACAGACTTACGGCCGTAACCGCTCCTGAGTTACGGGTGTAATCCGCCTTCGTCAAAAACATCCGCCGACATCCTTACGGCCGTACCCGCACACCTTACGGCCGTAACTCGGATGATACGGCCGTATCCGGCCAAACTTATGGGCGTAAGCCCTCTTCGTCGAAAATGACCAGGCACCTAGCCTGCAGCGTACGGCCGTATCCGGCCAAGCCTTACGGCCATATATCCCTAGCCTTACGGCCGTATGCCGAAACCCTTACGGCCGTAACTCGCCTTCGGCCAAAAACGTCTGGGCACTCGCCGACACGCACGGCCAGAATCGCCAGCCTTTACGGCCAGATCGCCCAACTTACGGCCGTATGCCGAAATCCTTACGGCCGTATGTCCTGCTCGTCCGAAATGGCCCGGAAACAACGAACGTCTATTACGGCCGTATCCGACACTCCTTACGGCCGTAACTCGTTGCTGGACAAGATGAAATTCCGACAACTCCGATTTCTCGCTACGATCGATGAATGATTCGACATACCAAACGTTTGCGAATGCGAACAAGTCCAACACATGCCAAAAGGATACTTCCAGCACAAGACTACCAATCACGATGATAATGATAATACTCCCGTTCCGACACTCAAACGGAGATGAAATGACGATTGGTAACTGATACACGGTTACAACATGCCAAATGAATGCAAATGAATGAATCATGACTGATGAATGATTATTAATGAGTGAAAATTACTGAGTGACAATTACAGACTGATAATTACTAAATGAAAATGAATGAATTATAACCGGGTATTACATACTCCCCCCCTTAAAAAGAGTTTCGTCCCCGAAACTAAGGGTCAAACAACTCGGGATAACTCTCCCGCATACTCTCCTCGGTTTCCCAAGTGGCCTCTTCGACTCCGTGTCTGGACCACTGAATCTTGACCAAAGGGATCGTCTTGTTCCTCAACTGTTTGATTCGCCGCTCCAACACTCGTACAGGATGCTCCTCGTACGAATGATCATCCGCGATCTCGATTCCGTCAAACTGAAGTATGTGGCTCGGGTCGGCAACATACTTACGCAACTGAGAGACGTGAAACGCATTATGAATTCGACTCAATGCCGGAGGTAAAGCCAATCGATAAGCTAACTCGCCTACTCGATCCAAAATTTCAAACGGTCCAATGAATCTCGGACTCAACTTCCCCCGTTTTCCGAAACGGAAAATACCTCGACTCGGGGATACCTTGACCAAAACGTGGTCACCCGTTTCGAACTCTAGTGGTCGACGACAATTATCTGCATATAATTTCTGTCGACTCTGAGCAGTCAACAGACGACTCCTGATCAAAGCTGCCTTCTCCCGGGCGGCTATAAGTATATCGGGCTCGGTGCCGATTGACTCCGATGGGTCGTCCCAACACAATGGAGATCGACAACGACGACCGTACCAGGCCTCGAAAGGTGCTACGTTCATCGCAGCATGCTAACTATAACTGTACGTGAACTCAATCAACAGTAATTGGGCTTCCCAATCGTCTACTAATCGAGGACGCATACCCTAAACATGTCCTCCAATGTCTGAAAAGTCCTCTCTGATTGTCCGTCGGACTGAGGATGAAAACGGTAATGAGATTAAGTTGAATTCCCATAGCACGATGAACTGATTTCCAAAATGAGACACGAATCGCCCGTCACGATCAGAAACGATACTCTTAGGAGTACCGTGTAATCTCACTATCTCTTTGACGAACAGCTGGGCAAGTCTCTCGGGACCCCACGTATCCTTAATCTCAAGGAAAAGAGCTGATTAGTTAAGCGGTCCACAATCACCCAGATCGTATTCCTGCCACGACGACTCGAGGCATAGGCAACCACATTTGCCTTACCCGGGTGGCATAGGATCCCGATATCATAATCTTTGATTAGTTCCAACCACCGCCTCTGTCGCATATTTAACTCCTTCTGAGTAAATATATACTTCAAACTCTTATGATCGGTGAATAACTGACAGGTGACGTCATAAAGGTAATGACGCCAAATTCCCAATGCGAAAACCACGGCTGCTAGCTCCAGGTCGTGGGTCGGATAATTAACCTCGTAAGGTCGCAACTGCCGTGAAGCATAGGCAATAACCTTCCCATCCTGCATTAATACACATCCGAGACCGTGTCCGGACGCGTTACTAAAAACCACGAATCCTTCCGTCCCTTCTGGCAAGGAAAAGACAGGTGCTGAAATTAACCGGTTCTTGAGTTCCTCAAAACTCCGCTGACACACGTCGGACCACGTGTATTTCTTACCCTTTCGAAAAAGGTTCGTCATTGATTGAGCGATTTTAGAAAACCCTTCCACAATTCGCCGATAATAACCGGCTAATCCGAGAAAGCTTCGGATTTCCTTAACATTCTTCGGAGGTAACCAATCTCGGATAGCCTCCATCTTCTGAGGGTCGACACGAACTCCGTCTGATGAAATTACATGTCCGAGAAAAGTCACTTCGGACATCCAGAACCCACATTAATAAAACTTCCCATAAAGTTGCTTGCGTTTTAACACGTCGAGGACCTGCTGAAGACGTACCTTGTGTTCCTCTCGATCACGAGAATAAAACAAAATGTCATCGATGAAGACAACAACAAACTGATCCAAAAAGTCGATGAAAACCCGATTCATTAACTCCATGAATATCGCAGGTGCATTAGTTAGCCCGAACGGCATAACTACGAACTCATAATGACCATAGCGTGTTCGAAACGCCGTCCTCGCGATATCCGACTCTCGAATCCGCAACTGGTGATATCCAGATCTTAAGTCGATCCTGGAAAATACTGAAGCTCCCTGAAGTTGATCTAAAAGATCATCAATACGGGGTAAGGGATACTAATCTTGATCATCACCCTGTTCAACTCGTGATAATTAATACACACACGAAACGAACCATCCTTCTCCTTGATAGATCACACTGGTGCTCCCCACGGGGATGCATTCGGTTGGAGATACCCTTCCTCGAACTATCCTTCAAGTTGAATCTTCAACTCCTGTATTTCGGTCGGGTCCATCCGATACGGTGCCTTCGATAACGGGGACGTACCGGGCTCCAACTCACTCCTGAATTCCACTAATCTATGTGAAGGAAACCAGATAAATCGTCTGGACATACATCGCCAATCGATGACAATGATACCACGAATGATTGAACATTTCGATTGCCCTAGAATGGTCAATCGATAAAAAAGTGATACCAATAATGATTGAACAACTCGATTGCCTTAGAAAGGCCAATCGATGAGAATGATACAATGAATGTTTGAATGACTCGATTGTCTTAGAAAGGCCAATCGATGGAAATGATACAATGAATGATTGAATAACTCAATTGCCTTAGAAAGGCCAATTGGTGAAAATGATACAATGAATGATTGAATGACTCGATTGTCTTAGAAAGGCCAATCGATGGAAATGATACAATGAATGATTGAATAACTCAATTGCCTTAGAAAGGCCAATCAGTGAAAATGATACAATGAATGATTGAATGACTCGATTGTCTTAGAAAGGCCAATCGATGGAAATGATACAATGAATGATTGAATAACTCGATTGCCTTAGAAAGGCCAATCGATGAAAATGATACAATGAATGATTGAATAACTCGATTGCCTTAGAAAGGCCAATCGATGAAAATGATACAATGAATGATTGAATAACTCGATTGCCTTAGAAAGGCCAATCGATGAAAATGATACAATGAGTGATTGAATAACTCGTTTGCCTTAGAAAGGCCAATCGATGAAAATGATACAATGAGTGATTGAATAACTCGATTGCGGAATTTCTCTGCTTTCGTCATAATAATAATTCTTCTGGAACAACGGGGATTACTTCCCTGAAGCACACATTCGACAACCAACGACGGAAAGATAGCGACCAAACGCTTACAAACACTGAGGATAGTATCAAAACGATCAAACCAACTAATACCGAAAATTACATCGTCCTAAGATAAAATTCACCACGATTAGGTCCATCAACCAATCGCGGTCACTAAGCTTACTTCGGTATGATTTCCGAAAATTCTTCCATCGTCAGGTAGACCGATGGTATGGGGTCCACAAGCAATAGGACTATCCCAAAATAAGTCCATTCAAACATGATTCGAAAATGAATGAATGCGGTGCACCACTATTAAAAGGTACACACAGGTTGAAATAAAATCACGAGTATACCTGAGATCATTCGGGCCACCGAATCGTCGATCCTCCTCATCACATGAATCCGGGACTTGCCGGCCCCCGAACTGGACGCTCCCGTCTGATAAATACGAGCTCCAACTCTATTTGCTTCCATTGTCTTAAACGACGTTGACAAAGCAGTCTGATTCTGAAACGCTGATTGCTTCGGGGCCTGAGATGCCGCCGGAGCCGACTTGGAGTCCTTTCGGCAAAAACGGGCCTTATGCCCAAAATTCCCACAATTATAGCACGTGATAGACGGTTTCAGACACTCTGTGCTGTAATGACCCGGCGTTCCACAATTGAAACAGGTGATGGCGAGCAGCCGCCGGACCGAGATCCCGCGATTTTGCGCCGTAGGAGGTCGCTCGAAACGATAGGACTCACACGAGGCTTCTTGAAGGTTTCTCGACCGCCGGATTGATTACGCTGTTGATTTCTTGCCGAGATGAAGGTTGTTGTTCAAGACTTTCCTTAGCGTGGCTCATACGGAGAGTTCTCTCGATTAATCCGGCGAGTGGCGCAATGATGATTGAGCAAGCGCACATGGGTCATCATGGCCTGCATAAAAGTGAGTTGATCAACCCGAACATCTTGATCGAGCGAGTCCCGGGCATGATTTCCCGACAAGTGATTATTTCCGGGTTTGCCCGCACCGCCTCTCCCCGTGCATCCCCTGACAGCACACCCCATACTGAAGTAGTAAGGTCGCATAATGATAATATTTCCCGCATGATTATAACGTAATGATTATGTCATGAGATGATGAAAATGAGTATACATGCTCTAATTTAGTGATAATATGAATGATTTCTGAAGTGACATGATTATCGATGAAATTCTTGAAATGATTATCTTGAATAACTTAATAAGATTGATAATATGATCATCTGATCGACAACTGAGTAATGAAATGAATTGAGTAATTAATGAGTTAACATGATCGTCCTGATCATTAACTGAGTAATGAAATGAATTAAGTGATTAATGAGTTAATATGATCGTCCTGATCACAATGAATGATGATGTTTGAGGATTGTTAATTGATGAATGATGAATGAATGACTATTGCCAGAAATTATACCATGGCGTTAGAAATCTTACAGTTCTTTCGGTCTGATTGGCTCGGCATTTGCACAGGTCACACGTGACGCGAAAGTCCAATGATACTAGTCTGATGACGATGATTTCAAATGAGACATTACTCGGAAGGTAGTATTCAAAACCACGCTCCGATACCAACTCTGTAACACCCCAAACTAGGCGGATATTACAGTGCCGTAGATCCCCGACTGGGACCCACCAGGCGAATGAAAATGAATGAATTACACAGGATAAATGTAGTACCTGTAATATCCGCAATTTCGGATTTCCGGTAATTTTCTTTTTTCGGCGGAGGCCCGTTTAGACAACTCGCTTTTGACCGTTTCGTCATTCGGAGAATATTTAATTCTGCACTTTTTGTCATCCGAGTTCGCTTTGCCGCTTTGTTGAGTTCCGTGCTTTTAGCGACTTTTCCGCGCTTGAGTTCGGTTCTTGCGAATCTCGTTCAAATCGCTGCTTGGGGTTTTTCGTAAGTTCATTTAACGTTGTTATACGTGTTGTGAGCTTCGGTTTGATTATTCGTTGTCGTATGGTGATTTTCGGGCATTTGGGCCATTTTCGTAATTTCCCAAAGTTTGGGGTAATTACCTTCCGTTGTCGAATTTCGAGCCTTCGGGTGGTCGGAATCGTGTGTTCTACTAGCTCTTAGATTTGTCTTTGTGAGTACTTCGTAACCGTATCTTTGGTTCGGGTTTCGGTGTCGTTTTGTTGAGTTCAGGATTACTAAACGACTTTTCTAAGTATGAGTTCTGCTTTGTAAAAATCACCATAAATTCTTGGAAACTCCAAAAAATTCTGAATCTTTGCAATATTATAAAGCATCAAGTTAGCTTTCCAATGGTTCAAACGGTGAGTCAATCGGAGTCCGGACGAGAGAGTTATGGTCGTTTTAGCTCACCCGCTCATTTTTTTCAGTTATTGGCCGATCACTGCCGACCGAACTCGGCCGTGTCGTCCGACACGGCCCGTGCCGTACTCGTCCGGAAATGCCGAAGTCTCTGCCTCAGGACCCGACCGTGTCGTCTGGCACGGCCGAGTCGAACTCTTCCGGATAGGCCAGAACCGACTGCCCAGACGCCCGACCGTGTTCCAGGACACGGTCGAGTCATGCCGAGTCGCTGTCGGACGGGTCACTATCGGAAGGCCCCTCCGCGCCGCGACCGTGTCTAGCAGGACACGGTCGAGTCCCTGCCGGCCAGCTGCGCGCCACGACCGTGTCAGGCGGACACGGTCGAGTCTGTCAGCCTATTTAAGGCCCAGCAGTCGTTTTTTTTCGCCATTTTTCTCCTTCTTCTACTTCTCTTCCGCGGCTGGGGTTGTTCCTATCATGGAGAGATGTTGTTGGTCAATAAATCCATGAAGTCTTGGAGTTCATATCATCAATCATCCATCCTATAACATCCTTTGATCGAGCGAATCAGGTCAGATTTTCTAGAAATCTAATTTTGGGGATTTTGTTCGATTTCGTCCGTTTAATCCGATTTAACTTAGGATTGTGATGGATTGATGATTATTTAGATGTATTGTATCATTTCCATTGTTATCCCATGGTTGGATCGTATCGATTCGTTGTTTTGGTCGAGTTCTTGACCGACGCCTTGAAGGTGTCCGGTAAAATGTCATAGAGAGGTTTTCGGGCGTTCTATGATTATTCTTCCTCGTATGATCGATGATTTATTGAATTTATGTTGTTAGGGTCGAATTCTTGTGAAGAACTCGAGTCGAAACCCTTCCGTTCATTGTCTTCTTCGGGGTCCGAGCTTCCCGGTCGAACCGTGTTCTTCGGAGCGTTTGGTAGCGGTTATTAAGGCAAGTATCTTACTATACGACTTGTATCTTGCGACTAGTAATTACGTATGAGATGTATAATGACTTTGCTTGCCTTCGTAAATATGTTCCGTTTGAGTTGGTTGTGTTATTTGCGTGCAATGTACGATTTTGTGGTGATCAAGGTGATTGATTAATGGTGCTCGTTGTTGTATGTAATGTGAATGTGAATATGTGTGTGACCGCTAAGTTCACTCGTGTTGGTTCGACGGGACCTACGAGGATTCGTGGCAGTGGACTACGGGATCAGAACTTAGTGAGGTGCGAGGTCCAATCGTCTTTGGTCCGACGAGGCCTACGATAACGCATGGCGGTGGACCATGAGTTTCGGACACGGTGCGTCCAACCGGTGAGCTCGACGGGCTTACGGTGACACGTGGCGATGGACTACGGTGTCGGGACCGTGTGTGTGATTGTTGTGATTGATATAGTCCGTGCGGGTTGTTATGCCTACGGAGACACGTGATGGATCACGGTGTCGGAATTGGTTATGTTTGGTTAATAGTCCGTGGGTTGTTGAACCTACGGAGACACGTGATGTGGATCACGGTGTCGGAATTGATTATGTTTGTTTAATTGTGCGTGATGTAGTCCGTATGGGTTGTTAAACCTACGGAGACACGTGATGGTGGATCACGGTGTCATGAGCATGATACTTTTCAAATCAAAGTTTTACAGGAAAAGTTTTAAGAAAGAATGTTGGGCCGAGCCCCACGAGATTTATGGAAATGTTTAGGTATTGTAAACTGTTGAATTATGAAACAAGTTTTGGGTTAAGGCCCTTAAGTTTTTCGAAAGGTTTTGTGAATAAGGACTTGAGGTCTTAAGGTTTTGAAATTCTAAAAATTCTCGAGATGATAATCTTATTTTCGAATGCTTCATAGCTTATCTTCTCTTGTGAAAACCTCTCGGGAATATTTGATACTTGATTATTATATTTGATCACGATTATTAATTGCTTGTTACATTTCGTATGATTTGATACTTGCACTAGTAAAACAGTGGAGTTTTACTAACCCCCGAGTAATCGGGGGGTGGATGTCTGTTTTGCGTCAGTACAGCAGATTCAGGGGAGCGATCACAGGATTGGCACAAGAGGATGACGAGTAGCGATACTAATCATGAGTCGAGAGTTATTTTGATTTTTGTTGTGTTGTCAGAGTTGATTTCAGTCTTCCGCTGTATTGTATTTCGACCCCTGTGTGGGTAATGTTATTTAAGTCAGTTTTATCGATTGGGTTGTGTGACCTCATCGGTCTGTGTATTCACGTGTAAGTGACCATATCGGTCTGTATCATTTTATTGTTTGACCCTGGTCGGGCAAGCACTTGGTTGTTTATGGATGCTTAGCCTGGTAGATCCTTGTGGAAAGGGTCTACGGCGTGTAATATTCCCATACGGTTTTGGGGATGTTACAATTATGGTATCAGAGCTTAGGTTGCGGAAACCTAGGCTGTCGGGTCGAGTCAAGTCGTGATTTGCCGAGTAATGTGTTGTCATGTCGTTTGTGTAATACCCGTGTATTTTGTGAGTGTATTTTGGATGTATTTTGTGGTATTGTGGTTATTTGGACCGTATATATTGATGATTGACCTTGGCATATTGATAGCTGATTATTGTTGGGTTCTGTGATTCTCGGATTGTGCTCGTTTTAGCCGGACTTCTTGCGAATTTAAATTTGGAAAATAGCAGTTAGCGCACGCTAAGACTGTATGTCTAGCGCACGCTAACCAGGTTCGAGTAGCGCACGCTACTCTTGTGCAATAGCGTGCGTTAGGCCCGACAAGTAAGCTCGACTCGAATGAGGCGTTAGCGTACGCTATGGACGGACTAACGACGCTATTTCGATGTACTAGCGCACGTTACTTGTATGATAGCGTGCGCTAGGATGTCGTCGATGAGGACGAACGCTTCGATCGCAGTAATTGCAGTGTAGCGACGCCATCCGTATGAAGTTAGCGTGCGCTAGTAGCAATCGATAGCGCACGCTAACAGAATAGTTCGGCCAGACGCTACGGAGTCCGCGAAAGTTCGATCGCTTTTTTTTCTTCAAGAAGGCACCGCCTCGCTCGTTAGCGCACGCTAAGCCTGTAGCCGTAGCGTGCGCTAATACCTCCCAGTATATATATGGGGGGTAGGTTCCAGAACATTTTTCACCTCTTCCTCTTCCCTTCGGCGGCTGGGCGATTTGGAGTGTAGTTAGACGTGGTTTTTCGACCAGTTTTCACCATCCAACAACATTTTCGTGTTCCTAAGCTCAATCTAACAAGATTTCATCCAGTGTATCATCCAAATCAAGGTAAGATTGTTCAATCCCTAGTTTTTGGAATTTTGAGGGTTTTGTTTAGATCTCGTCATTCTAGTCCGTTTTAAACCTTGAATTGGGTCAGATTATGATTGTGAAACCATAATCCCTTGTTTTTCTTGAAGTCTACGGATTTCGTTTGGAGTTCCCACCTATTGATTTGAGTATGAACAACTCCGCCTTAGTAGTGTTTGATAGTTTGTCCCTAAGAGTAGAGTTTGAAGGGAATCCCTTCCATTTCCATGGTGTTGTGTTTTGATTCCATATTTCGATGTGTTAGGATCGAATCGTTGAAGGAAGTTCGGACCGTACATTCATCCGTTCGCCGTTTCTTGTGTCGTTCAAATTGAGGCAAGTACTTTGATTGTGTTTACTGTACTTCGTGTGAATATGTAAAAATGGAATTTGTGCCAATTGTTGATCGAGTGTGTGTGAGCCGAGTAAAACCAGTGAGGGTCCCCTGGGGTCCTAGAGTCTGCGTATCCCTACGGATCACTCGGTTGGGCTATACACTGTGGAGGGCCCGACGAGGTGTCTCGGGGTGTGTATCTTGCCGAGAGGTACAGGCCGGATAGCTCGGGAGGTTGTTTTGTGATGATGACTGTGATGTGGTATTAGGAATATCCGTGATGGCACTATGATTTTCTATGGTTTTTGTTGATTATTCACTTGTTGTACATATTCTAGAATCATTGTACTTGCACCGGCTTTCTTGCCGACCCTTTGGGGGTGGATATACTTTTGTGTATTCTGTGCAGGTCCAGTGGGAGGACTAGCACAGGACGGACACGAGCTTGGTGGGCGGCATTGATATCGTACATCATTTTGAGTTGGTGGTCATGGTCAAAGTCGTGTTTTGGTTTTGTACTCGCGTGGTACTGTCAGGTGTTGTATGTCATGTCATTATTAATGGTTAATGATGTTGTTGTATTCCGTGGTGAACGGTCATATTGGTTATGATTCCTCGGGATGATATGTTGTGCAGTATTGTGATGTATGTCATGTTGAAATTGAAGTTGGTTTTGAATGTATGAACATTTATGTTTGTCGTATTTAATGTGTTTTATTTGGGTCTAAGCACGGTAGGTTCTCCAAAAGGATCTACGGCTACTGTAATATCTCCGTAAATCATGGGGGTGTTACGAATATGGTATCGAGCCTAGGTTTATGGATACCTAGCCGCTTGTTTGGGTCTATTAAATTGAGTCGCTTGTTGTCTACGATATCATTGGCATGCTACCACCTCGTGTTGCCTCGTGGGAAGACTCTTCGGATGTTGGTTATTTCTTCCTTCGGAAATAATTACCTTAATATTGTGCAATCTATTATTGTAATCGCTTTCCTTGTTGAACCATTCTTATTCTTCAAGATGCCGAGAGGTAGAGCTTTCCGTCAACGCGGTCGTGGTCGAGGTCGTGGCAGTGGTAGTGTCTCGAGTCCGAGAGGTCCGTTTGAATCGGCATCTCGCTCGCGACTAGGTCGGACCCGATTCCTTCGGGAGGTTCGAATGGAGGCTCGGAGGCCGAGGTGCCTAACGTTCTTCAACAAGTTGTAACACAATTGCACTAACCGGCACAAGTGGTGCGTAATATTAATACCGCAGACGGTTGAGGATCGATGGCTTCAAGAAGTTATGAAGATGAACCCTCCTGCATTCGATGGTTCGGTGATGCGAACAATTGGGATCATTGGTTAGTTGAGTGGAGAAGATCTTTGACGGTATTGGTTGTCCCGGCCAAGAGAGTCCCGATTGCTCAATATCGATAGTTGATGACGCTTGACCGGTGGCGAATGTTAAGCCCAAGGACCGTGATGTCACTTGGGAAGAATTTAAAGAATTGATGGAAGCTCAGTATTGTCCAGCGCCGGTTCAGCTAGCAAGAGTCAGTGAGTTCTTCAGAGCTCAACCCGAAGATGTTCCTATTTCTGAATCAATCAAGACATACAACAAGCAGTTAGTGTATGTCCAAGATCGAGTTAAGGATGAGATAGACAAAATACTTCATTTCGATGCAAGGATGAAACCGGAGGTACGAAAGTATATGGCGGGCCTTGGGTGTACTACTTTGAGAGAATATCAGGATAGAGCACTTGCTTATGAGATGGTGTCGATTGGTTCCTCAGCTTCGAGCTCGAAGAAACCAAAATTTTCTGGTAGTTTCCGAGGCAGTGGATCGCGTAGGCCTCAATCTTATGTGCAATCTTCTGTAGGTTCCCCTCAACCTAGTGGAGGAGTGCCGAGAGTTTGTTTTAATTGTGGAAATCCGGGACATGTCAGTTCTCGTTGCACTATTCGCCCCATTGATTGTTTTAAGTGTGGGAAGCAGGGTCATCGCGCGTTATATTGTGAGTCAGTGGGCAGAATATTTTCTAAACAGTCTCCTACCCCGGCTGGCACAGTTACGGGTCAGCCAACTCCGAGTGTCGGACGCGGCAGTGGCAGAGGTAAAACCGAGCATAAGGATGCACCTAGCATTGGATCAGCCCCACCCCGATTGTATGAGATGAAGCGGACTGATGACGTAGGGACTGCCACTACGTCAGGTATTGTTTATATTTCGATGCACCCGGTAGATGTATTGTTTGATTCTGGAGCTACTCATTCTTTTATATCATTGTCTTGTGTGAATCGTTTGGGCCTAGACGGTCTCTCTACATGTGAACCTTTTATTGTTGGGTTGCCAAGTGGGGAAAGGATAGTTGGGGATCAAGAGATCGCCAATTGTCCCAGAGCCATTGGCAAGAAAGATTGGTCATCAGATTTGATTGTGATCGATATGATGGGAGAGGATTTAATCCTCGGTGATGATTGGTTAAATCGGCATGGAGCGATAGTAGATTATCGTCGGAAGATAATTTCGATAGTCGCACGGATGGTATCAACACGCTTTTTGAAGGGCAAAACCCGTACTTCGGGAAGTTTATTCGAGCCATGAAAGCGATGAAATTATTGCGACAAGGTTGTACGATTATTGGTGTTACGCATTAAAGTCGGAAGTTGGCGGAATACGCTTATCCTCTGTTCGATTGTGAATGAATTTCAGGACGTATTTAGGATGATTTGCGGGATTGCCACCACATCGTGAAGTAGAGTTCGTCATCGAACTAGAGCCCAATGCGGCGCCAATATCCAAGGCACCGCATGAGAATGGCCCCATCGGAAATGTTAGAATTGAAGAAACAATTGGGTGAATTGTTGGACAAAGGTTATATTCGCCTAGTGTGTCTCCATGGGGTGCACCGTATTGTTTGTACGAAGAAAGATGGGTCCTTACGGCTATGTATTGACTATCGTGAGTTGAATAAACTCACTATTAAGAACAAGTATCCGTTGCCAAGAATCGATGATCTATTTGATCAATTACAAGGGGCTACGGTTTTCTCCAAGATTGATTTGAGGTCAGGATATTACCAACTCCGAATTCGAGATTCGGATATTCCCAGGTCAGCATTTCGGACGAGGTATGGGCATTACGAATTCGTAGTTATGCCATTCGGTTTAACAAATGCTCCGGCGGCCTTTATGCAACTTATGAACAAAACTTTTATCGAATATCTCGATAAATTTGTAGTGGTGTTTATCGACGATATACTAATCTATTCCAAAAGTGAGACGGAACATGCCGAACACTTGAGGATCGCGTTGAGTATTTTGAGGGCTAATAAGCTTTATGCTAAATTTTCTAAGTGCGAGTTCTGGCTTAAAGAAGTTTCTTTTCTGGGACACATCATCTCAGCCGATGGTATTCGTGTAGACCCTCAAAAGGTTGAAGCAGTCTTAGCTTGGGAGCCTCCACGGAATGTTAAGGAAGTTCGGAGTTTTCTAGGATTAGCGGGCTATTATCGTCGATTTGTTGAAGGATTCTCGAAAATTGCTCGACCGCTCACCCTATTATTGCGTAAGACACGTAAATTTGAGTGGAGTGATGAGTGTCAGAAGAGTTTTGATGAGTTGAAAAGCGGTTGACTACGTCTCCGATCCTATCCTTACCACAAGGAACGGAAGGTTTCGTTATTTATAGTGATGCTTCTAAACAAGGATTAGGATGTGTATTGATGCAAAATGAGAGAGTAGTGGCTTATGCGTCTCGACAATTAAAGCCATACGAGATGAATTATCCTACTCATGATCTTGAGTTAGCCGTTGTGGTGTTTGCGTTGAAAATTTGGAGGCATTACTTGTATGGTTCTTCTTGTCGAGTGTATACGGATCATAAGAGCTTGAAGTACATATTTATGCAGAAGGAACTAAATATGCGTCAGCGGCGATGGTTGGAACTGCTTAAAGATTATGATCTTGACATTCTTTACCATCCAGGTAAAGCAAACGTCGTTGCCGATGCGTTAAGCCGCAAGTCAGTCGTGTTGCAAAAGTTGGAACTACTTACCATTCAACCGAAGCTTAGACGAGAGTTGATTGATATGGAAATTGAAGTTTGGCCTCACAGAACTCAAGGACAGTTGCGTTTCCTTGAGATTACATCCTCCGTAATGGAAGATATTAAGTCCAAGCAGTCAGATGATCTCTCAATTGTGCAACTTCGGGAAGACAGTGTTAGAGGAAAAGCTCCTCGATTCTTAATCGATGAAGACGGAGTTCTTCGATTTCGAGGCAGAATTTGTGTACCTAATCGAGATGATCTCAAACAGGTAATTTTGAATGAAGCACATTCTACTCCGTACTCGATTCATCCGGGTATGAGTAAAATGTATAAGGACTTGAAGAAAAACTTTTGGTGGCCTAACATGAAGAAAGATGTAACAGAGTTCGTGTTGAGATGCTTGACTTGTCAGCAGGTTAAAGCGGAACATCAGAGACCTGCGGGTAAATTGCAACCACTACCAATTCCGGAATGGAAGTGGGAAGATATAGCGATGGATTTTATTGTGGGAATGCCAAAGACGCGAACTGGAGTGAATATGATTTGGGTAATCGTTGATCGGCTAACCAAATCCGCACACTTTCTGGGCATTAGAGATACTTGGGGACCGGAGAGGTTGGCTCGGTTATTCATTGCAGAGATTGTGAGACTCCATGGTACCCCAAAGAGTATAGTGTCTGATCGCGATGGGCGTTTTGTGTCACATTTCTGGCAAGCAGTACATCGAACACTCGGTACCAAGTTCAATTTCAGCACCGCTTATCATCCCCAGACGGACGGACAGTCGGAGAGGACGATCCAAACGCTAGAAGACATGTTGAGGGCTTGCGCGTTGGATTGGAAAGAAGATTGGGAGACTCATTTACCATTGATTGAATTTGCGTACAATAATAGTTGGCATAGTTCGATTGGGATGGCCCCGTTTGAAGCATTATATGGAAGACGTTGTAGATCGCCAATCTGTTGGGACGAGCCGTACGAGTTACTTGGAGTAGAACCGGACTTGGTGGTTCAAACTCGGGAAAAAGTCGCAATTATTCGGCAAAGGTTGTAGATCGCCGAGTCGACAAAGTCATATGCCGACGCTCGCTGCCGACTGCTAGAGTTCCAAAGGGAGACCATGTGTTGTTGAAAGTATCGCCGACTCGTGGAGTTCTTCGGTTTGGTAAGAAGGGAAGCTTAGTCCTCGTTATATTGGCCCCTTCGAGATCTGGACAAGGTAGGCGATGTATCTTATCGACTAGCATTACCTCCGACGCTTAGTCATGTTCATAATGTGTTTCATGTTTCACAACTGCGTAAGTATGTTCCCGATCGACCATGTTATTGATTATCAAGAGATTGAGGTTAGTGATGATGTTACGTATGAAGAACAACCGGTAACCATACTAGAGAGACGAGTGAAACAATTGCGACGGAAAGTGATTCCGTTAGTAAAGGTCCAATGGTCTAAGCATGGAATTGAGGAGGCCACGTGGGAGACCGAGGAGAGTATGCGTGCCCGATACCCCGAACTTTTTGTATCTTAAGTTTCGGGACGAAACTTCTTTTTAGGGGGTAAGGGTGTAATACCCGTGTATTTTGTGAGTGTATTTTGGATGTATTTTGTGGTATTGTGGTTATTTGGACCGTATATATTGATGATTGACCTTGGCATATTGATGGCTGATTATTGTTGGGTTCCGTGATTCTCGGATTGTGCTCGTTTTAGCCGGACTTCTTGCGAATTTAAATTTGGAAAATAGCAGTTAGCGCACGCTAAGACTGTATGTCTAGCGCACGCTAACCAGGTTCGAGTAGCGCACGCTACTCTTGTGCAATAGCGTGCGTTAGGCCCGCTGGACAGTAAGCTTTATGGACTGCGGAATGAGGCGTTAGCAGACGCTATGGACGGACTAACGACGCTATTTCGATGTACTAGCGCACGTTACTTGTATGATAGCGTGCGCTAGGATGTCAGGTCGGTGAGGACGAAACGTTTCGACCGCAGGGTAGTGCGGTAGCGACGCCATCAGATGAAGTTAGCGTGCGCTAGTAGCAATCGATAGCGCACGCTAACAGAGATAGTTCGGCGTACGCTAATGAGTCCGACAAAGTTCTCGATCGCTTTTTTTTCTTCACAGCACCGCCTCGTTAGCGCACGCTAAGCTCGTAGCCGTAGCGTGCGCTAATACCTCCCAAGATATATATGGGGGTAGGTTCCGTAAACGTCATTTTCACCTCTTCCTCTTCCTTCCGGCCGGGCGATTTGGAGTGTAGTTAGACGTGGTTTTTCACCCGTTTTCACCATCCAACAACATTTTCGTGTTCCTAAGCTCAATCTAACAAGATTTCATCCAGTGTATCATCCAAATCAAGGTAAGATTGTTCAATCCCTAGTTTTTGGAATTTTGAGGGTTTTGTTTAGATCTCGTCATTCTAGTCCGTTTTAAACCTTGAATGGGTCGATTATGATTGTGAAACCATAATCCCTTGTTTTTCTTGAAGTCTACGGATTTCGTTTGGAGTTCCCACCTATTGATTTGAGTATGAACAACTCCGCCTTAGTAGTGTTTGATAGTTTGTCCCTAAGAGTAGAGTTTGAAGGGAATCCCTTCCATTTCCGTGGTGTTGTGTTTTGATTCCATATTTCGATGTGTTAGGATCGAATCGTTGAAGGAAGTTCGACCGTACATTCATCCGTTCGCCGTTTCTTGTGTCGTTCAAATTGAGGCAAGTACTTTGATTGTGTTTTGTACTTCGTGTGAATATGTAAAAATGGAATTTGTGCCAATTGTTGATCGAGTGTGTGTGAGCCGAGTAAAACCGGTGAGGGTCCCTGGGGTCCTAGAGTCGCGTATCCCTACGGATCACTCGGTTGGGCTATACACTGTGGAGGGCCTGACGAGGTGTCTCCGGGGTGTGTATCTTCTTTGAGAGGTACAGGCCGTGATAGCTCGGGAGGTTGTTTTGTGATGATGACTGTGATGTGGTATTAGGAATATCCGTGATGGCACTATGATTTTCTGTGGTTTTTGTTGATTATTCACTTGTTGTACATATTCTAGAATCATTGTACTTGCACCGCTTTCTTGCCGACTTTTGGGGTGGATATACTTTGTGTATTCGTGTACAGAGTCCAAAGGAGGACTAGTACAGGACGGACACGAGCTTGGTGGGCAGCATTGATATCGTACATCATTTTGAGTTGGTGGTCATGGTCAAAGTCATGTTTTGGTTTTGTACTCGCGCGGGTACTGTCCGGTGTTGTATGTCATGTCATTATTAATGGTTAATGATGTTGTTGTATTCCCGTGGTGAACGGTCATATTGGTTATGATTCCTCGGGATGATATGTTGTCTGGTATTGTGATGTATGTCATGTTGAAATTGAAGTTGGTTTTGAATGTATGAACATTTATGTTTGTCGTATTTAATGTGTTTTATTTGGGTCTAAGCCTGGTAGGTTCTCCAAAAAGGATCTACGGCGCTGTAATATCTCCGTAAATCATGGGGGTGTTACAGTTTGAGTCATCAGGTGACAAGTTGAGTTGTGCGTAGTCACAACATGTCGGTTATGTTGTCGGACGAGATTAGTATCGTGGGCGACCGTCACCTCCGTGCGACCTGTGGATGTAAGTCTCCTCTTTTATGCGAAGTACCTGTGTATCTCGATTTTATCTTAGTGAGTTAATTGCGGTGCATGATTTTATTTACACAGTATTGTGTAATATAATTGTGTTTGGTACTTGTGGCATATAGTATGTGTATAGAACTGGGCACATAATTGTTTTATCTTTGAACCACCGGGTGGTGTGGTATGGTGTGGAAGTTGTAAACCTTGATGGATTTCGAAAAGGTATCGACGACTGAGTTCGTGGGAAACTCCGAGGAATGGTTTTGTTATATGTTTAAACTAGATCTCGTGGAGACGTATTCAATGGATTGTGCATGTTGGTGTATTTTTTTATCCATTGCGTGAGTTCTTTTGTAATGGCTTTGATTTTACCAATCGAGTTTTATTTTGAAAATCGATTCCCTTAACCGAGTTTTGACATTATGGCCTTGATCGTTTTGGCGAAATTCTTATGACGGTATTTAGTATTTTGTAAATGGCTTTTGTGAGTTTTTGAAATATTACCGTCATCGGCCCTTTTGGCGTTTTTGTAAATAGTTTTTATCGTGGTGGGTTCCGGCGCGAGACCCACAACGCTATAATGTTCCGTGTAATTACCTGAGATTTTTGGGCATTCTAGCCCATTGAATTATCTTTGAAAATCTTGAGTATCCTAGAAATAAATTTCGAGACGTACGTTTAAAATGAATTGTTTTCTCATGGTACTTCCAAGGTGCCACGATATGTTTCCGAATTATTCTACCTCGAGGACCAAAATGTTTTGAGATATTTTTCAATGTTTTATAAACACTTTTACTTAGACCCGAGGGTCGAATATTCTGAAAGTTTTCCACTAAGAGAAAGTGTCCTCATTTTTCTCAAATGCGAAATGGTTTTCCAATGTCTCGATAACGATGTTTCACGTTTGTACTTTTTTTTAAAGGTGATACTCAAGATCAACCGGTGTTTTTCTAAATTATTTTCAAAAGGTGGTTTTTATTTCTTGTTTTTTTTTAAAACCTATCAATTCCCGTTTGCGTTTGGGAATGTATGTATGATTTTTGCTTTGTCGTTTTGATGTTCCTCCCGAGTATGATCGAATTGGTGGCATGAACGTCGAGGCATTGCCACGCAATTATTGTACTAGCCCTCTGTGAGGGGTGTGAACTGGTGTTTACTGTTTATCGCCTCGTGGCGATTTGCGTGTTGTCGCACGAGTGTGAGATGTTGAAGCTTGGGTTTGTATGTTTGTGTACATGTGTGATTGTTTCATAATGTTTGTAATTATGTGCTGATTATCGTTCGGGCCGTTGATGTCGCCGAACGATACTGTCGTTGTAGTGTTTGTGTGTGTATTACTTTACGATGGTAATCGTTGTATATGATATGTGTTATGATTCTTTATTATGCTGAGTTGACATCTCCGGTATGTTGTTTTGCGGTGTTATGTTCCATTGTATCTAGCATCTGTATTTTCGATATGCCGAGCCGAGGCATTTCGAACGTATTGTGCCGGGGGCATGTACGTGCCAATTGTCCTTCTCGTCAGTAACGCTTTTCAAGTGTGGACCCGAGAGACAGGATCCAGTTTTGCGAGTTGGGTTCCGAGTCTTTCGGGGCGCGAACTTCAGTAAAGATATGAGGATCGGATCTGAGAGGCCCATGGGAGATATTTCTGTCGTTTGCTTTTTGTGTTGTCACCTTACTCCAGTTGTTGTGAGTTGCGGGAACGACATTTCTTTTATAAGAGGTCGAATGTAATGCCTGTATCGTTTTGACTTCTGCATTTCCTCTTTCTCAGGTCTATCGACTCGTCGTGTTCGTTGATACTTTATGAACTTGTTCTGTATTTCGGTTTCATCGTTCGAACGAGCTGTGATCTTATTTTGGGTCGATCTGGTTATCATTGTGACTTTTCCGAGTCCGGTTCGATTCTTATGAACCTTGTTCGGAAGTAACACCTTTTGGTTCTATTAGTTCCTTTATTCGAAGTGGGTCGGATTTTGAACTTCTGTATTTTCGACTCTGTCGACTCGTTTATGTTCGTTGACATTTTCTGAGCTTGTCCTGCCCCTTGCTTTTGTTGATCGAACGAGCGTGGTATTGTTTCGGAATAACTCGTTTGTTGTTGTGACTTTTCAATTTCTATTCCCTTTCCTGTGGATCTTATGTGAAGGCACATGTTGTTTTCACCAGATCATATATTGTCTCGAGTCGAGATATGAACCTTGGAGTTGTTGTTTGAATTTTATTGTCCTTCGTGATTCGAACGTGATTGTTCGATTTTTGTTGTCTCGATCGTTGTGATTCGATCGTTTGATTGATCGGTTTTTGTTGATCTCGTTTCGTGATTGTTGAACGTTCAGACTCCTTCGTAATTCCCTTAAGTTTGAGAAATTAGTCTCGTTTCGATCTTCCAACCCTTGGGCGGTGGAATTCCGTATTTGTTCAGCGTTTGGCTCGCGTTTTGATTGATGAACCGTTGGGTTGGTCAATCGTATTGATTTTTGTTCGTTGTGTTTTGTGATTGTTCAGATAATCGACTCGATTGTATTATCTGTTTGATGACGCTTGTCACTTGTTGATTTTATTATGTCTCTACCGGTGGCGTCGTGTTGGTCGTCGTGGGGCGTGTTTTCACGCTGTATGTTCTTTCGCGTTGCTTGTAACGTTTCACCGTTGGGCGATTTTTTCGGTTCTTGTGTATCTCGTTGAGTTTTCCTGGCAGGATATTGCTTCTCCCTACTTGATTTAAGTTTCGGGACGAAACTTCTTTTAAGGAGGGTAGAATGTAATATCCGCAATTTCGGATTTCCGGTAATTTTCTTTTTTCGGCGGAGGCCCGTTTAGACAACTCGCATTTGACCGTTTCGTCATTCGGAGAATATTTAATTCTGCACTTTTTGTCATCCGAGTTCGTTTCGGTGCTGCTTTGTTGAGTTCCGTGCTTTTTAGCGACTTTTCCGCGCTTGAGTTCGGTTCTTGCGAATCTCGTTCAAACCTGCTTTGGGGTTTTTCGTAAGTTCATTTAACGTTGTTATACGTGTTGTGAGCTTCGGTTTGATTATTCGTTGTCGTATGGTGATTTTCGGGCATTCGGGCCATTTTCGTAATTTCCCAAAGTTTGGGGTAATTACCTTCCGTTGTCGAATTTCGAGCCTTCGGGTGGTCGGAATCGTGTGTTCTACTAGCTTTTAGATTCGTCTTTGTGAGTACTTCGTAACCGTATCTTCGGTTCGGGTTTCAGTGTCGTTTTGTTGAGTTCAGGATTACTAAACGACTTTTCTAAGAATGAGTTCGGCTTTGTAAAAATCACCATAAATTCTTGGAAACTCCAAAAAATTCTGAATCTTTGCAATATTATAAAGCATCAAGTTAGCTTTCCAATGGTTCAAACGGTGAGTCAATCGGAGTCCGGACGAGAGAGTTATGGTCGTTTTAGCTCACCCGCTCATTTTTTTTTCAGTTAGTGGCCGATCACTGCCGACCGAACTCGGCCGTGTCGTCCGACACGGCCCGTGCCGTACTCGTCCGGAAATGCCGAAGTCTCTGCCTCAGGACCCGACCGTGTCGTCTGGCACGGCCGAGTCGAACTCTTCCGGATAGGCGTAACCGATCGCTTAGACGCCCGACCGTGTTCCAGGACACGGCCGAGTCATGCCGAGTCGGCCGCGGACGGGTCACTATCGGAAGGCCCTCGCGCCGCGACCGTGTCTAGCAGACACGGCCGAGTCCCTGCCGGCTACCGCGCCACGACCGTGTCGGGCGGACACGGCCGAGTCTCACACCTATTTAAGGCCCAAGAATGCTTTTTTTTCGCCATTTTTCTCCTTCTTCTACTTCTCTTCCGCGGGGTTGTTCCTATCATGGAGAGATGTTGTTGGTCAATAAATCCATGAAGTCTTGGAGTTCATATCATCAATCATCCATCCTATAACATCCTTTGATCGAGCGAATCAGGTCAGATTTTCTAGAAATCTAATTTTGGGGATTTTGGGTATTTTGTTCGATTTCGTCCGTTTAATCCGATTTAACTTAGGATTGTGATGGATTGATGATTATTTAGATGTATTGTATCATTTCCATTGTTATCCCATGGTTGGATCGTATCGATTCGTTGTTTTGGTCGAGTTCTTGACCGACGCCTTGAAGGTGTCCGGTAAAATGTCATAGAGAGGTTTTCGGGCGTTCTACGATTATTCTTCCTCGTATGATCGATGATTTATTGAATTTATGTTGTTAGGGTCGAATTCTTGTGAAGAACTCGAGTCGAAACCCTTCCGTTCATTGTCTTCTTCGGGGTCCGAGCTTCCCGGTCGAACCGTGTTCTTCGGAGCGTTTGGTAGCGGTTATTAAGGCAAGTATCTTACTATACGACTTGTATCTTGCGACTAGTAATTACGTATGAGATGTATAATGACTTTGCTTGCCTTCGTAAATATGTTCCGTTTGAGTTGGTTGTGTTATTTGCGTGCAATGTACGATTTTGTGGTGATCAAGGTGATTGATTAATGGTGCTCGTTGTTGTATGTAATGTGAATGTGAATATGTGTGTGACCGCTAAGTTCACTCGTGTTGGTTCGACGGGACCTACGAGGATTCGTGGCAGTGGACTACGGGATCAGAACTTAGTGAGGTACTGAGGTCCAATCGTGCTGGTCTGACGAGGCCTACGATAACGCATGGCAGTGGACCATGAGTTTCGGACACAGTGCGTCCAACCGGGTGAGCTCGACGGGGCTTACGGTGACACGTGGCAGTGGACTACGGTGTCAGGACTGTGTGTGTGATTGTTGTGATTGATATAGTCCGTGCGGGTTGTTATGCCTACGGAGACACGTGACAGTGGATCACGGTGTCGGAATTGGTTATGTTTGGTTAATAGTCCGTGTGGGTTGTTGAACCTACGGAGACACGTGACAGTGGATCACGGTGTCGGAATTGATTATGTTTGTTTAATTGTGCGTGATGTAGTCCGTGCGGGTTGTTGAACCTACGAAGACACGTGACAGTGGATCACGGTGTCATGAGCATGATACTTTTCAAATCAAAGTTTTTACAGGAAAAGTTTTAAGAAAGAATGTTGGGCCGAGCCCCACGAGATTTATGGAAATGTTTCCGGTATTGTAAACTGTTGAATTATGAAACAAGTTTTGGGTTAAGGCCCTTAAGTTTTTCGAAAGGTTTTGTGAATAAGGACTTGAGGTCTTAAGGTTTTGAAATTCTAAAAATTCTCGAGATGATAATCTTATTTTCGAATGCTTCATAGCTTATCTTCTCTTGTGAAAACCTCTCGGGAATATTTGATACTTGATTATTATATTTGATCACGATTATTAATTGCTTGTTACATTTCGTATGATTTGATACTTGCACTAGTAAAACAGTGGAGTTTTACTAACCCCGAGTAATCGGGGGTGGATGTCTGTTTGCGTCAGTGCAGTATCGGGAGCGATCACAGGGATTGGCACAAGAGGATGACGAGTGCGATACTAATCATGAGTCGAGAGTTATTTTGATTTTGTTGTGTTGTCGAGTTGATTTCGTCTTCCATCAGATTGTATTTCGACCCCGTGTGGGTAATGTTATTTAAGTCGCTTTATCGATTGGGTTGTGTGACCTCATCTGGCCCGTGTATTCACGTGTAAGTGACCATATCGGTCTGTATCATTTTATTGTTTGACCCTGGTCGGGCAAGCACTTGGTTGTTTATGGATGCTTAGCCTGGTAGATCCTTGTGGAAAGGGTCTACGGCGTGTAATATTCCCATACGGTTTTGGGGATGTTACAGTACCGAACCACATTACAACAATAATTACTCCGATGAGGAGTTTAGTTACAACACACCAGGACAATACCGAATACTAGTGTATTTTATATGAAGATAAAATACACAACACTGAATGAAACGGAGTATCCAAATGAAAATCTGCAGCGGAAAATAAAAGACAACAATATGAATAACTGAAAGATCGGGCCCCCTACTAGTATCACTGGGACTCCTCGACGTCAGCGTGTTCTCCCCACGCTTTAGCCTTGCCAAGACACAAAATGAATCCCCAAACGGGCCGATTACAGAACAACAATCCTCAAGGGTTGAAAATACACAATCATGATTATATCCGAAGTTATGAAATATCTGCCGAAACATACGCCATCAAACATGCTATATGAATCAACTAACAGTACGGCTCAAAGGGTGGTGCCACACTACGCCCGGGATGGAAATGTGTCCGTGCACAAGCCACCAACGAGTATCGATCGAATACACGTGTGGTCTTGTACCTAATCGCCTCACGAGGCATATGACTCGTGTGCGATCAATGTGAGGCCAACAACCAACACACGACTTAAACGTGCCCGACATGAAAATCCAACACATACCAACCGCACGCCAAGATGACCGAATGCCACGATATAACAAAAGTGACATCGAAAATGAATAATGACTCACCGAGATAGAATGATAGTGAAATAAATGACAGCTCAATGATATGATTGGAACCGTCGTTCCTTATGACTGAAGTGATCAATTGACAATAACAAGTTTGATATGGTTAATACAATGATGAATGAGTTATGATCATGAATGAACAACAACAAAATGGATGAATATCCTTTTAACCGAGTAAGAATTAACTTACACAACACCGGTGACAATTATCCTTCCACGAACAATGTCCTAATTGAGATATCGGTCGCTCGAACAACCTTGAATAACACAATTACCAACAATCCGATCAATATACGAATCAAACATGAATATAACAAACTCAAAACGTCGATACGACTAAACCAAGTCCATTGAGGCATTAAATCAAACACGTTGCGGCCAAACTCCGATTGTTTACAATCAAACCTCAATATACCAATATCAAATCCCCCAAGAAGTGTTTCAAACCAACAAAACATCTTCAATACGATTAATAATCCAAGACGAATATCCGAAAACGTGATTATAACGAAAATTAATCGAAAACCCCCAATTTCAACTCGATATTCAAAGTGTTCTTGAATAATCCATCAATAATCCAATGAATCCTTATACAAACTCATAATCATATACATAACCCTTCATATAACATGATTATAACGTCCAAAACATCATATCTCAACACAAAATCGAAATCCAAGGTGTTGAAGAATATTACCTTTGAAGATCCAAACACTTCGATCCGATGAAAACGTGTTAAATCGACTATCCAAGCTTCCCAACGAAATAAGATGATGAAAACCGAATACACAAGTGATTGATGATGACAAAATATCTCCCTCAAGCTCTCTCTCTCGGACAAGATGAAGGAAATGAGAAAAATGAGGAAAAATGTCCCGGCCAAACCTTATATATTGCCGGAAGTTACGGTCGTAACTCGGCCCTCTTACGGCCGTAACATTCCAGGTCAACGGCCTTACGGCCGTAACCGGCCAACTCGTACGGCCGTAACTCGGCTTCGTCCGAAAGCCTGCCGACAGACTTACGGCCGTAACCGCTCCTGAGTTACGGGCATAACTCGCCTTCGTCAAAAACATCCACCGACATCCTTACGGCCGTACCCGCACACCTTACGGCCGTAACTCGGATGATACGGCCGTATCCGGCCAAACTTACGGGCGTAAGCCCTCTTTGTCGAAAATGACCAGGCACCTAGCCTGCAGCGTACGGCCGTATCCGGCCAAGCCTTACGGCCGTATCTCCCTCGCCTTACGACCGTATGCCGAAACCCTTACGACCGTAACTCGCCTTCGGCCAAAAACGTCTGGGCACCCTGCTCGACACGTACGGCAGAATCGCCAGCCTTTACGGCCGTCGCCTAACTTACGGCTGTATGCCGAAATCCTTATGGCCGTAAGTCCTGCTCGTCCGAAGTGGCCTGGAAACAACGAACGTCTATTACGGCCGTATCCGACACTCCTTACGGCCGTAACTCGTTGCTGGACAAGATGAAATTCCGACAACTCCGATTTCTCGCTACGATCGATGAATGATTCGACATACCAAACGTTTGCGAACGCGAACAAGTCCAACACATGCCAAAAGGATACTTCCAGCACAAGACTACCAATCACGATGATAATGATAATACTCCCGTTCCGACACTCAAACGGAGATGAAATGACGATCGGTAACTGATACACGGTTACAACATGCCAAATGAACGCAAATGAATGAATCATGACTGATGAATGATTATTAATGAGTGAAAATTACTGAGTGACAATTACAGACTGATAATTACTGAATGAAAATGAATGAATTATAACCGGGTATTACAACAACAACCCGTTTTGGCTTACATTTTACTCGTCCATTCTGCATTCTTGAGAGGCCAGAGAGCTGAAATAATCCTTCTACACACTTAGAACACATCTTGTTGGTGTTTATATATTGGTTATCACTTGGGAGTAATCATTGAAGTGGAATAGCACCTTGGAGTGGCATACAACCAACCGGAGTCGGATTCTACCTTATGGTTTAGTGATTTTCATCATATTAAGGTATGTTCAATCTATCTCCAGACTTAGAGTTAGATTCTAAAGAATTGGATGATCATATTAACGAGATATTGATTTTCATAAGTGAATTATCCAGAGTATATCATGTTTGGAATATTGAGATGAATAAGCTTTAAGTACCTTGATTATGATCATCATGATTCGAATCTTATTACATTGAACAAGTAAAAGAAGCTTCTATCATTGGTAATCCGAATCTAGTAGATGACTTCATAATAATCATGGACTTGACTTTAACAATCATTATTGTTAGATGAATCTAAGGGATTGATCATGGAAGGATTTATCTAGTATAGATGGAATGTTAAACAACTACAACATGATGATTTCGTTGGATATAAGGTGTTGATATCAACCGTTAAGCTTTTCGAATCGTCATATGAAGAATTGTAGTTGAAATGGAATATGGTTTTATATGGTATGCATATCCTTGAATCCGAAGTTGTTGTTATCCGTAAGATCATTCATAAACGTATGTACATTATATTCATGGAGGTAACATGAATTATCACGGAAGATTTCATTGTTTTGATCATGATGAGAGAAGCATCGCTTGTGAAGGCGCCATGCATAGATAGCGCACGCTAAGCTATGAAGATTAACGTGCGCTATCGAGCATGAGTTAGCGTACGCTACGTTTGGTACGTAACGTACGCTAGGCCATCAGACGAGTCAGTCGACTGATCAGTGAAGTACTGACCATACATAGTTAGCGTACTCTAGGCTTTGTTGTTTGCGTGCGCTATTGAGCAGACTTAACGCACGCTACGCAGAGTACTTAGCGTGCGCTAAGCAGTTCAGGCAGATTACATCTTATGAACTTTTGGCCGTAAATCGAATTGTTAAACATTCGTACGACGTGAGATAAATCCTATATCATTTCTTTTGTTAAGGTTTTATCTTGTTGCGTGATTGATTGAAGAGGACGACCTTCGAGTGTTCGTTTTCGTGGAAGTATTGTTCTTGTCTTCAAATCGAGGCAAGTACCTTATTTGTTTTATGTATTGTTGTTATACATATTGTCGTACATGTATGTCGTTATTGTATGTCCACCTCGTGTTGGTCCGATGGGATCATCGGGGGATCTATGCTAGCGTGCGCTGGATCATCGGACGGGTTTTTCCACCACGGGTTGGTCTGACGGGATCATCGTGGGTTCTAGGCAGTGAACGCTGTATCGACGGAATTACCATGTGCATGTTATGATATCATGTTGTGATTATCAATTGTGTATGTCATTTATGAGTTTCTCATAGGAGAAGACTCGTTGGTATTTTGTCGTTTACGTTATTATTCTTCGTGAGATATGAATAATATGTTGTGGTACTTGTACTAGCATCGTTGTGCTAACCCCTTCGGGGGTGAACATTTTGTTTGTGTTCAGGATCCAGGAGAGCGGGAAAACAACCACTGGAGTGTAACACCCCAAACTAGGCGGATATTACAGTGCCGTGAATCCCCGACTGGGACCCACCAGGCAAATGAAATTGATGAATTAAATAATATAATTGTAGTACCGAACCACATTATATTACCGAGTACTCCGATGAGGAGTTTAAGTACAACACACCAGAACAAAACCGAATACTAGTATATTTTATATGGAGATAAAATACACCACCCTCAACAGTTAAACATCTCAAACGGAATTTACAGCGGAAAAATACAAATGACTGAAACGACTGAAACAAACGGAATGAATGGGGCCCCCTACTAGTATCACTGGGACTCCTCGCCGTCAACATGATCTTCCCGTGCCTTTGCCTTGCCGTGACCTGAAAACAAAATTCCCCAACAGGGTCAGTTATACAGAACAACAATCCTCAAGGGTTGAAAATACACAATCATGAATTAGCTGAAGTTATGAAATATCCTTAGTTATGAACTACGCTGAAGAGGAGTATCATAGTACGCCCGTAATGTTCTGTGCAAGTGTACCAGACGAATGACCGGACACACCCGTCCTTGTACCTAATTAGTCTCACGGAGGTAAGCGTTACCGTGTGTGTAATACCCGGTTGTAATTCAGTAATTATCATTCAGTATTTATCATTCAGTAATTGATACTCAGTAATTTTTCACTCATTATTAATCATTTGTCACTCAGATTCAGTCATGGTATTCATCATTCAGAGTAATTGTATCGTGTATCAATCGTCATTCATCACTAATCTGATTGGAGTTTCGTGCTATGTTTATCATCATTGTCATTTTCGTTGCGAACTGTGCGTGAGGGGTAGCGCACGCTACGTACTCCTTTTAGCGTACGCTAATTGGGTATAGGTAGCGCACGCTACCACTCAGCCTTAGCGCACGCTAAGGTTACCCTGGCAGCAGTCCAGAAGGTACTGGAGTGCAGGTGAGTTATAAGTAGCGCACGCTACGAATGGTAAGTAGCGCGCGCTAGTGAGTTGTAGTAGCGCACGCTAATATGTGGTGTAGCGCGCGCTAAGGACAGATCGGGTTGAGTCCAGTGGCTACTGGACTGCACTGGATTAATTCTTAGCGCACGCTATCTGTTGTTTTTAGCGTACGCAATCGATATTATAGCGCACGCTAAATAATGGTTGTAGCGCCTTATGCCGAGTCGAATCGAGAGGCGGGCGGTTCGGATTCCAGATCGGGCATCACATAATTCGTTAGCGCACGCTAACAAGGGGTTTTAGCGTACGCTAGTGGTATGGCCGTAGCGCACGCTACAAAAAGGTACGTAGCGCGCGCTACCGTGTTCGGACAGTGGGTACTGGACTACCCAAATTACCCGTTAGCGCACGCTACGCACAAGGGCTAGCGCACGCTAACCTGGATTAGCTATATAATGGACAGTTAGCCGGAGTTCGTCATTTCATCATTCTTTCTCACTCCCTCATCGGTTTCGGGCGATTTCGGACATTTTGGAGAGTTCTCTTCGAGCTTCTATCATCCATCATCATCTTCAAGTCTTTGAGTTGGATTATCATCACTTCATCATCTCCTTAACATCGAATCAAAGGTATTAATTTCTTGGATCTAGAATTTCGGATTTTTGGGTTTTCCTTCCGATTTCTTCGTGTAAGCTTGGATTATCATTGGAATATGTTAGATATGGATTATCTACCTTGGATAAATATATTCCTACGGATTTAATGGTTATTTTCGGAATTGTTTTCAAGAACCCTTGGGGTTGACTTCGGTTAATTGGGGATTTTCTGATTGATGTTGTTGTAATCATGAATTATGGATTCCTAACGGTTTATTGATATCATTGAAGTGTTTTGTTAGTTCGAAATACTCATTTTGGTGTGGGTTTCGACATATTCGGGATTGGATATTTCCGAACTTGTGTGGTTGGTTATGTATTCGTTGGAATGCCCTATGAGTTTGATTATCGTTGTTTCGACCTTTGGGGTTAGTCGTGTTTTGTTGCTTGATACGTGTATTGAACGATTGTTGGTAATTATTGTTATTCAAGGTTGTTCGAGCGACTGGTATCTTGGTTAGGACGTTGTTCGTGGACGGACATTCTTCATTGGTATTGTGTAAGTTAAATCTTACTCGGTTAAAAGGATACTCATTCCTTTTGTTGTTGATTGCTCATAATCATAATTCATTCATCATAATATAAATCATTTTGAGACTTGTAATTGTCGAATAATCATTTCATTCACGAGGAACGACGGTTCCAAATCATTTCATTGGGTTATCAATCACGTCACTATTACTTTCATATCGGTGAGTCATCTTGGCCTTGTCTAATTATTATTCATTGATATTCTTCATGATCATTCTCGTTCATGTGACCTTCCGGGTTCATATTGCGTGGCCGGGTGTGGCTGTGTGGAATTTTTAGTCGGGCACACGATGGTCATGTATTGGGTTCACCGATACATCGGACCGTGCACACGGTAACGCTTACCTCCATGAGACTAATTAGGTACAAGGACGGGTGTGTCCGGTCATTCGTCTTGTACACTTGCAAAGAACATTACGGGCGTACTATGATACTCCTCTTCAGCGTAATTCATAATTAAGAATATTTCATAACTTCAGTTAATTCATGATTGTGTAATTTCAACTCTTGAGGATTGTTGTTACAGTATCGGCCCCGTTGGGGGATTTTGTTTTCAGGTCACGGCAAGGCAAGGGCACGGGAAGAGCATGTTGACGGCGACGAGTCCCAGTGATACTAGTAGGGGGCCCCAGTCATTCCGTTTGTTCAGTCATCTTCAGTCATTTTAGTTATTCCGTCATTTGTATTTTCCGCTGCAAATTCCGTTTGAGATGTTTATTTATTTAGGGTGTTGTATTTTATCTTCATATAAAATATACTAGTATTCGGTATTATCCTGGTGTACTGTACTTAAACTCCTCATCGAAGTACTTGGTAATATAATGTGGTTCGGTACTACAATTATATTATTTAATTCATCATTTTCATTCGCCTGGTGGGTCCTAGTCGGGGATTCACGGCACTGTAATATCCGCCTAGTTTGGGGTGTTACAGAGTTGGTATCAGAGCGTGGTTTTGAATACTACCCTCCAAGTCATGTCTCGTTTGAAATCATCGTCATCGGACTAGTATCATTGGACTTTCGCATCACGTGTGACCTGTGCAAATGCCGAGCCAATCAGACCAAGAACTGTAAGACTTCTAATGCCATGGTCTAATTTCTGGCATTAATCATTCATTCATAATTCATCAATTAACAATCCTCAATCATCATTGTCATTTTGACCAGGACGGTCAGGTTAACTCATTAATAACTCGATTCATTTCATTATTCAGTTGTTGATCAGGAAGATCAAATCATTAATCATGTTCAAGATAATCATGTCACCTCAGTTGATCATTCATGTAATCACTGTGTTAGAGCGCGTATGCTCATTTTTATCATCTCATGTCATAATCATAACGTATTATTCATGCGGTGAATATAATCATCATGTGACTTTCATACTTCAGTATGGAGAGGGCAAGAATAGGACGTGGAGGACGAGGCCGTGGAGCGGGCCGAATCCCGAGAGCTCGTGTGAATACACGTGCAAACGCGAGGAATAATGCTAATTCATTGAGCAGCGACGCTGCCACTCATTCACCTGGACGCGATCATTCACTATCGGGGAGTCGTACCCGTGACACGGCTCAGTCAGAGGGTGTCCGGGTTGACCCACTCGCTTTTATGCAGGGCATGATGGCCCAAATGACCCAGATGGCTCAGTTGATGGAGACGATGCATAACTCCGTCAATCAAAATCAGCAGGCTCCTCCGCCGCCACCTCAGAGGCAAGCGAGGAATGTGAGTAATATCATCGGCGATATCTCTCGCCAGAGGTCACCTACTTTTGAGGGCTCGTCTGAGCCGGCAGATATCATTCATTGGCTCGAGCATTTCGAGAAGTTGTTTGCTATGGTAGAGTGTCCCGAGGGACACAAAGTTTCTGTTGCGGCTTACTACCTGGGTAAGAGCGCACATTCTTGGTGGTTATCGTTGAAGCCCACCGAAGGATCTTGTACTTAGGATCAGTTCAAGACTCTCATGATGGAGAGGTATTATCCGGCCCCACTCAGAGAGGCCAAGCTGTCAGAATTACTCACCCCCGACCCCTCAACAGACGAGGATGTTCTCGCCATTGCCGAGAAATTTCAGGAACTTCTTCCTTTCGCCTCATCCATCATTCATTCAGAGGCGGATAAGATCAAGTATTTCAGCAAGAGGCTGAAACCCCATATGAGACTTCAGTTACTTAATCATAATTGCACCACGTTGGCCGAATTCATTGAGAAAGCTCTCACCTACGAGCTTACTGCTAAGGAAATTGCTAAGCAGCAACCTTCGCCTGCTAGCAAGAAATTGAAGAATCGTAATCAGTCTGAAGGCGGTCAGACAACTTTTAAGAAACCCCGTGCGGGCTCTGCTTTTTCTGAGCGACCTCCTGTGTCGTCTAAACCCGCGGAATCTCAGTCTCGAGCGGCCAGTTCGGCCATCACCTATTTTAACTGTGGGGATCTTGGTCACCTCAGTACCAAGTGTCCGAGACAGACTATCACATGTCATAATTGTGGAATTGCTGGGCATAAGGCCCGTTTTTTCCGTAGGGACTCCAAACCTACTCAGACGTCATCTCAGGCCCCTAAGCAGTCATCCATTCAGAATTAGGCCACTCAATCAGCGTCGTTTAAAACGACAGGAGCGACTAAAGGTGGAGCTTATAGCCAGCATACGGGAGCGTCCGGTGCCGGGACTAGCAAGCCCCGGATCTATGAGATGAAGAAGACCGATGATCCAGAGGCCCGAATGATCTCAGGTACACTCGATATTCTATCTCAACCTGTGTGTACCTTTTTCGATACTGGTGCATCGCATTCATTCATTTCCGAGTCATGTTTGAGTAGACTACGTCTGGGTAGTGCTACTAGTTGTGAGCCTTATGTCATTGGCCTACCTGATGGTAGACGAATTATCGGTAATCGTGAGATTCAGAATTGTGCGATTCAGTTTCATGGTCGTGTATGGCCAGCGGACCTAATCGTGGTAGATTTGCCGAGGGACGACATCATCATGGGTATTGATTGGATGGATCGTCATGATGCCATCATTAGTGTCCGTAAGCGTATGGTCACTATCATTTCAGACGATGGGGTTGAATGTGTGTTTCAGGGAGGTAATCCCGTCTATTCTGGTAAGGTCATTAATTTGATGAAAGCAGTAAGGTTACTCAATCGGGGATGTGTCGGTTATTGGTGCTATATGGCCAAAACCGAGAAGTCATCAGTAATGTTAACGGATATTCCGGTGGTGAGGGAATATGCCGATGTTTTCCGCATTGAGTTACTCGGTTTGCCTCCACAGAGGGATGTGGAATTCACGATTGAGTTGGAGCACAGTACGTCCACGATATCGAAGGCACCGTACCGGATGGCCCCGACCGAAATGCAGGAATTAAAGAACCAACTTGAAGAGTTGTTCGAGAAGGGTTATATTCGACCGACTGCGTCCCCGTGGGGAGCACCAGTGTTATTTGTCAAGAAGAAGGATGGTTCTTTTCGCTTGTGTATTGATTATCGGGAGTTGAACAGGGTGACAATCAAGAATAAGTATCCCTTACCCCGTATTGATGATCTCTTAGATCAACTTCAGGGAGCTTCAGTATTTTCCAAGATCGACCTAAGATCTGGATATCATCAGTTGCGGATCTGAGAGTCGGATATCGCGAGGACGGCGTTTCGAACACGCTATGGTCATTATGAGTTTGTGGTTATGCTGTTCGGATTGACTAACGCACCTGCGGTATTCATGGAGCTAATGAATCGGGTTTTCATCAACTTTTTGGATCAGTTTGTTGTTGTCTTCATCGATGACATTTTGATTTATTCTCGTGACCGGGAGAAACACGAGTTTCACCTTCATCAAGTGCTCGACGTGTTGAGACGAGAACAACTTTATGGGAAGTTTTCCAAATGTGAGTTCTGGATGTCCGAAGTGACTTTTCTCGGACATGTAATTTCATCAGACGGAGTTCGTGTCGACCCTCAGAAGACGGAGGCTATTCGAGATTGGCTACCTCCGAAGAACGTTAAGGAAATCCGAAGTTTCCTCGGATTAGCGGGTTATTATCGGCGATTTGTAGAGGGATTTTCTAGAATCGCTCAACCCTTAACGAACCTTTTGCGGAAGGATAAGAAATAAACGTGGTCCGACGCGTGTCAACGGAGTTTTGAGGAACTCAAGAGCCGGTTAATGTCAGCACCTGTACTTTCCCTGCCGCAGGGGACGGCAGGATTTGTGGTCTATAGTGATGCGTCCGGACAGGGTCTCGGATGTGTGCTCATGCAGAACAGGAAGGTTATTGCCTATGCTCAACGGCAATTGAGACCTTACGAGGTTAATTATCCGACCCACGACCTGGAACTAGCAGCCGTGGTGTTCACTTTGAAGATTTGGCGTCATTACCTTTATGGCGTCACCTGTCAGATATTCACCGATCATAAGAGTTTAATGTATATATTTACTCAGAAGGAGTTAAATATGCGTCAGAGACGGTGGTTGGAATTAATCAAAGATTATGATATCGAGATCCTCTACCACCCGGGCAAGGCGAACGTTGTCGCCGACGCCTTGAGTCGTAAGTCCGTTCAGGAGCAGATGCTTGCCCGTTTACTTGATTCGAAGAAGGAGCTTGGCGGGAATTCCTTAGACCCGAGATCGAGGTCAGCCGGCGAGTTCGAGGGCGGCTTTGTATGTTAGAGATTTCATCGTCACTCGAGGAGGCAATTCGAGAGAATCGGGTTCGGACCCATCATTGTTGCGCATCCGAGAGGATGTAGCTCGAGGAAAGCCTGGATTTGTGGTCCACGAGGATGGACTTTTGAGGTTTAAGAATCAGTTGTGCGTACCGGAGAATGTCGAGTTGAAAAACTCGATTTTGAAAGAAGCTCATGCTACCCCTTATTCTGTTCATCCGGGGTCTAGCAAGATGTACAAGGACTTGAAACAAAATTACTGGTGGAGTAATATGAAGCGAGAAGTCGCAGAATTTGTTTCGAGATGCTTAACCTGTCAACAAGTTAAGATTGAACATCAGCGACCGGCGGGTATGCTGAAACCTCTTCCTATTCCCGAATGGAAGTGGGAAGACATTTCTATGGATTTCATCACGAGTTTGCCGACGAGTCGTCGTGGCATGAATACGATCTGGGTGATCGTGGATCGCTTAACTAAATCAGCTCATTTCCTTGAGATCAAGGAGACGTGGGGTCCCGAGAGACTTGCTCAACTGTTCATCAAAGAGATAGTCAGACTGCACGGTACTCCTAAAAGTATCGTTTCCGATCGTGACGGACGGTTTGTGTCGCATTTTTGGAAATCAGTTCATCGTGCTATGGGAACCCAGCTTAATCTCGATCGCTTTTCATCCTCGGTCAGCGGACAATCGAGAGGACCATTCAGATATTAGAGGACATGTTGAGGGCATGCGTCCTCGATTGGAAAGACGATTGGGAAGCCCAACTACCATTGATCGAGTTCACGTATAATAATAGTTGGCATGCTTCGATCAAGATGGCACCTTACGAGGCCTTTTATGGTCGTCGTTGTCGATCTCCGTTGTGTTGGGACGACTTATCAGAATCAATCGGCACCGAGCCCGATATGCTTATAGCCGCCCGTGAGAAGGTAACTTTGATCGAGTCGTTTGTTGACATTTCAGTCGGCGAAATCATACGCAGAATAACCGTCGTCGACCATTAGAGTTCGAGGTGGTGACCATGTGTTGGTCAAGGTAACCCCAGTCGTGGTTTCTTACGTTTTGTGAAGAGGGGTTAGTTGAGTTCGAGATTGATTGGACCGTTTGAGATTTTGGATCGTGTTGGCGAGTTAGCTTTTCGATTGGCTTTACCTCAGGCGTTGAGCCGTTTTCATTATGTGTTTGATGTCTCTCAGCTGCGGAAGTATGTTGCCGACCCGAGCCACATACTTCAGTTCGACGAAATCGAGATCGCCGACGATCATTCATATGAGGAGCGTCCTATGCGAGTTTTAGAACGACGAATCAAACAGTTGAGGAATAAGACGATTCCTTTGGTTAAAATTCAGTGGTCTAGACACAGAGTCGAAGAGGCTACTTGGGAAACCGAGGATAGTATGCGGGAGAGTTATCCCGAGTTGTTTGACCCTTAGTTTCGGGGACAAAACTCTTTTAAGGGGGTGTATGAAATACCCGGTTGTAATTCAGTAATTATCATTCAGTATTTATCATTCAGTAATTGATACTCAGTAATTTTTCACTCATTATTAATCATTTGTCACTCAGATTCAGTCATGGTATTCATCATTCAGAGTAATTGTATCGTGTATCAATCATCATTCATCACTAATCTGATTGGAGTTTCGTGCCGTGTTTATCATCATTGTCATTTTCATTGCGAACTGTGCGTGAGGGGTAGCGCACGCTACGTACTCCTTTTAGCGTACGCTAATTGGGTATAGGTAGCGCACGCTACCACTCAGCCTTAGCGCACGCTAAGGTTACCCTGGCTGCAGTCCAGAAGGTACTGGAGTGCAGGTGAGTTATAAGTAGCGCACGCTACGAATGGTAAGTAGCGCGCGCTAGTGAGTTGTAGTAGCGCACGCTAATATGTGGTGTAGCGCGCGCTAAGGACAGATCGGGTTGAGTCCAGTGGCTCCGGATCGCACCGATTAATTCTTAGCGCACGCTATCTGTTGTTTTTAGCGTACGCAATCGATATTATAGCGCACGCTAAATAATGGTTGTAGCGCACGCTATCGAGTCGAATCGAGAGGCGGGCGGTTCGGATTCCGATCGGGCATCACATAATTCGTTAGCGCACGCTAACAAGGGGTTTTAGCGTACGCTAGTGGTATGGCCGTAGCGCACGCTACAAAAAGGTACGTAGCGCGCGCTACCGTGTTCGGACAAAGGTACTGGACTACCCAAATTACCCGTTAGCGCACGCTACGCACAAGGGCTAGCGCACGCTAACCTGGATTAGCTATATAATGGACAGTTAGCCGGAGTTCGTCATTTCATCATTCTTTCTCACTCCCTCATCGGTTTCGGGCGATTTCGGACATTTTGGAGAGTTCTCTTCGAGCTTCTATCATCCATCATCATCTTCAAGTCTTTGAGTTGGATTATCATCACTTCATCATCTCCTTAACATCGAATCAAAGGTATTAATTTCTTGGATCTAGAATTTCGGATTTTTGGGTTTTCCTTCCAATTTCTTCGTGTAAGCTTGGATTATCATTGGAATATGTTAGATATGGATTATCTACCTTGGATAAATATATTCCTACGGATTTAATAGTTATTTTCGGAATTGTTTTCAAGAACCCTTGGGGTTGACTTCGGTTAATTGGGGATTTTCCGATTGATGTTGTTATAATCATGAATTATGGATTCCTAATGGATTATTGATATCATTGAAGTGTTTTGTTAGATCGAAATACTCATTTTGGTGTGGGTTTCGACATATTCGGGATTGGATATTTCCGAAGTTGTGTGGTTGGTTATGTATTCGTTGGAATGCCCTATGAGTTTGATTATCGTTGTTTCGACCTTTGGGGTTAGTCGTGTTTTGTTGCTTGATACGTGTATTGAACGATTGTTGGTAATTATTGTTATTCAAGGTTGTTCGAGCGACCGGTATCTTGGTTAGGACGTTGTTCGTGGACGGACATTCTTCATCGGTATTGTGTAAGTTAAATCTTACTCGGTTAAAAGGATACTCATTCCTTTTGTTGTTGATTGCTCATAATCATAATTCATTCATCATAATATTAATCATTTTGAGACTTGTAATTGTCGAATAATCATTTCATTCACGAGGAACGACGGTTCCAAATCATTTCATTGGGTTATCAATCACGTCACTATTACTTTCATATCGGTGAGTCATCTTGGCCTTGTCTAATTATTATTCATTGATATTCTTCATGGTCATTCTCGTTCATGTGACCTTCCGGGTTCATATTGCGTGGCCGAGTGTGGCTGTGTGGAATTTTTAGTCGGGCACACGATGGTCATGTATTGGGTTCACCGATACATCGGACCGTGCACACGGTAACGCTTACCTCCGTGAGACTAATTAGGTACAAGGACGGGTGTGTCCGGTCATTCGTCTTGTACACTTGCACAGAACATTACGGGCGTACTATGATACTCCTCTTCAGCGTAATTCATAATTAAGAATATTTCATAACTTCAGTTAATTCATGATTGTGTAATTTGAACTCTTGAGGATTGTTGTTCTGTGTAACTGACCCACGTTGGGGGATTTTGTTTTCAGGTCACGGCAAGGCAAGGGCACGGGAAGAGCATGTTGACGGCGACGAGTCCCAGTGATACTAGTAGGGGGCCCCAGTCATTCCGTTTGTTCAGTCATCTTCAGTCATTTTAGTTATTCCGTCATTTGTATTTTCCGCTGCAAATTCCGTTTGAGATGTTTATTTATTCAGGGTGGTGTATTTTATCTTCATATAAAATATACTAGTATTGATATTGTCTGGTGTATCAGTACTTAAACTCCTCATCGGAGTACTTGGTAATATAATGTGGTTCGGTACTACAATTATATTATTTAATTCATCATTTTCATTCGCCTGGTGGGTCCTAGTCGGGGATTCACGGCACTGTAATATCCGCCTAGTTTGGGGTGTTACAGTGTGCACGGTCCAATGTATCGGTGAACCCAATATATGACCATCGTGTGCCCGACTAAAAATTCCACACAGCCACACCCGGCCACGCAATATGAACCCAGAAGGTCATATGAACGAGAATGACCACAATGAATATCAATGAATAATAATTCGACAGGGCCAAGATGACTCACCGAGATGAAAATAATAGTGACTTGCTTGATAACCCAATGAAATGATTTGGATCCGTCGTTCCTCGTGAATGAAATGATTATTCGACAATTACAAGTCTCAATATGATTAATACCATGATGAATGAGTTATGATTATGAGCAATCAACAACCAAAGGAATGAGTATCCTTTTAACCGAGTAAGAGTTAACTTACACAATACCGATGACAATGTCCTTCCACGAACAACATCCTAATCGAGATACCAGTCGCTCGAACAACCTTGAATAACAATAATTACCAACAACCGTTCAATACACGTATCAAGCAACAAAACACGACTAACCCAAAAGTCGATACAACGATAATCAAACTCATATGGGCATTCTAACGAATACGTAACCAACCACACAACTTCGAAAATATCCAATCCCGAATATATCAAAACCATCACCAAAATGAGTATTTCGAACTATCAAAACACTTCAATGCTATCAATAATCCAATAGGAATCCACAATTCAAGATTACAATAACATCAATCGGAAAATCCCCAATTAACCGAAGTCAACCCCAAGGGTTCTTGAAATAATTCCGAAAATAGCCATTAAATCCGTAGGAATATATTTATCCAAGGTAGATAATCCATATCTAACATATTCCAAAGATAATCCAAGCTTACACGAAGAAATCGGAAGGAAAAACCCAAAAATCCGAAATTCTAGATCCAAGAGATTAATACCTTAGATTTGATGTTAAGGAGTGATGAAGTGATGATTAATCCAACTCAAAGGCTTGAAGATGATGATAGATGATAGCAGCTCGAAGAGAACACTCCAAATTGCCCGAAATCGCCCGAAGTCGCTCAAAAACGAAGAGAAGTGAGAAAATGACGAAACTCGTGCAAGCATCCCAATTTATCTTGCTCCAGTTAGCGCACGCTATGACTGCTACTTAGCGTGCGCTAACGAGTTGTATGAACATTCCGGTGAACTCTGGCTGACCGTTAGCGTGCGCTACGACACAGTAGCGTGCGCTAACTCTATCCCAATAGCGTGCGTTAACTCCAATTGTTAGCGTGCGCTAGCTAAATATCTGTTGTCGATCAAGTCCGTAACCTTCGTCTGTGATCGATCTCGGTAGCGTGCGCTACAACCAGAAGTAGCGTGCGCTACTACACCATTTGCGTACGCTAAAATCACTCGTAGCGTGCGCTATGAATTAATCGGTGCGATCCGGTAGCCCTGGACTCAACTCGATCCGTCCCAGCGCGCTACACCAAATATTAGCGTGCGCTACTACAACCCACTAGCGCGCGCTACATACCACTCGTAGCGTGCGCTACTTATAACTCACCTGCAGTCCAGTACCTTCTGGACTTCAGCCAGGGTAACATTAGCGTGTGCTAATGCTGAGTGGTAGCGTGCGCTACCTGTACTCAATTAGCGCGCGCTAGAAAGAGTACGTAGCGTGCGCTATCCCTCACGCACAGCCCACAATGAAGATGACAATGATAATAAACACGGCACGAAACTCCAATTAGATTAGTGATGAACGACGATTGATACACGATACAATTACTCTGAACGGTGAATACCATGATTGAATATGAGTGACAAATGATCATTAATGAGTGAAATTACTGAATTACAACCGGGTATTACATACACCCCCCTTAAAAGAGTTTCGTCCCCGAAACTAAGGGTCAAACAATTCGGGGTAATTCCCCCGCATACTATCCTCGGTTTCCCAAGTAGCCTCTTCGACTCCGTGCCTAGACCACTGAATCTTAACCAAAGGAATCGTCTTATTCCTCAACTGTTTGATTCGCCGCTCTAAAACTCGTATAGGACGCTCCTCATATGAATGATCATCGGCGATCTCGATTTCGTCAAATTGAAGTATGTGACTTGGGTCGGCAACATACTTTCGCAACTGAGAGACGTGAAACACATTATGAATTCGGCTCCAAGCCGGAGGTAAAGCCAATCGATAAGCTAACTCGCCTTCTCGATCCAAAATCTCAAACGGTCCAATAAATCTCGGACTCAACTTATCCCTCTTCCCAAAACGGAAGATACCACGACTCGGGGATACCTTGACCAACACGTGGTCACCTGAGTCAAACTCTAAAGGTCGACGACGGTTATCTGCATAAGATTTCTGTCGACTCTGAGCGGTCAACAAATGACTCGTGATCAAAGCTACCTTCTCACGGGCGGCTATAAGCATATCGGGCTCGGTGCCGATTGATTCTGATAGGTCGTCCCAACACAACGGAGATCGACAACGACGACTGTACAAGGCCTCGTAAGGTGCCATCTTAATCGAAGCATGCCAACTATTATTATACGTGAATTCGATCAATGGTAGTTGGGCTTCCCAATAGTCTTTCCAATCGAGGACGCATGCCCTAAACATGTCCTCTAATGTCTGAATGGTTCTCTCTGATTGTCCGTCGGACTGAGGATGAAAAGTGGTACTGAGATTAAGCTGAGTTCCCATAGCGCGATGAACTGATTTCCAGAAATGCGACATAAACTGTTCGTCACGATCGGAAACGATACTTTTAGGGGTACCGTGCAGTCTCACTATCTCTTTGATGAATAACTGGGCAAGTCTCTCGGGACCCCAAGTATCCTTAATCTCAAGAAAATGAGCTGATTTAGTTAAGCGATCCACAATTACCCAGATCGTATTCATGCCACGACGACTCGTCGGCAAACTCGTGATGAAATTCATAGAAATGTCTTCCCACTTCCACTCTGGAATAGGGAGAGGTTTCAGCATACCCGCCGGTCGATGATGTTCAATCTTAACTTGTTGACAGGTTAAGCATCTCGAAACAAATTCCGCGACTTCTCGCTTCATATTACTCCACCAGTAGTTTTGTTTCAAGTCCTTGTACATCTTGTTAGACCCCGGATGAACAGAATAAGGGGTAGCATGAGCTTCTTTCAAAATCGAGTTTTTCAACTCGTCATTCGCCGGTACGCACAATCGATTCTTAAATCTCAAAAGTCCATCCTCGTGGACCACAAACCCAGGGGCTTTCCCCTGAACCACATCCTCACGGATGCGTAACAATGATGGGTCCGAACCCTGATTCTCTCTGATTGCCTCCTCAAGTGACGATGAGATCCAACATACAAAGCTGTCCCTGAACTCGCTGAAGCCAGACCTCGATCTCGGCTCTAAGGAATTCCTGCTGAAGCTCCTTCTGGACTGTTAAACGAGCAAGCATCTGCTCCTGAACGGACCTACGACTCAAGGCGTCGGCGACAACGTTCGCCTTGGCTGGGTGGTAAAGGATCTCAATATCATAATCTTTGATTAATTCCAACCACCGTCTCTGTCGCATATTTAACTCCTTCTGAGTAAATATATACTTTAAACTCTTATGATCGGTGAATATCTGACAGGTAACGCCATAAAGATAATGACGCCAAATCTTTAAAGCGAACACTACGGCTGCTAGCTCCAGGTCGTGTGTCGGATAATTAACCTCGTAAGGTCTCAATTGCCGTGAAGCATATGCAATAACCTTTCCATTCTGCATGAGCACACATCCGAGACCCTGTCCGGACGCATCACTATAAACCACAAATCCTTCCGTCCCCTGCGGCAAGGAAAGTACAGGTGCTGACATTAACCGGCTCTTTAGTTCCTCAAAACTCCGTTGACACGCGTCGGACCACGTGTATTTCTTATCCTTTCGCAAAAGGTTCGTCAAGGGTTGAGCGATTCTAGAAAATCCCTCCACAAATCACCGATAATAACCCGCTAATCCGAGGAAAATTCGGATTTCCTTAACATTCTTCGGAGGTAGCCAATCTTGAATAGCCTCCGTCTTCTGAGGATCGACACGAACTCCGTCTGAAGAAATTACGTGTCCGAGAAACGTCACTTCGGACATCCAGAACTCACATTTGGAAAACTTCCCATAAAGTTGTTCTCGTCTCAACACGTCGAGCACTTGATGGAGGTGAAACTCGTGTTCCTCTCGGTCACGAGAATAAATCAAAATGTCATCGATGAAGACAAAAACAAACTGATCCAGAAAGTCGATGAAAACCCGATTCATTAACTCCATGAATACCGCATGTGCATTAGTCAATCCAAACGTCATAACCACAAACTCATAATGACCATAGCGTGTTCGAAACGCCGTCCTCGCGATGTCCGACTCTCGGATCCGCAACTGATGATATCCAGATCTTAAGTCGATCTTGGAAAATACTGAAGCTCCCTGAAGTTGATCTAAGAGATCATCAATACGGGGTAAGGGATACTTATTCTTGATTGTCACACTGTTCAACTCCCGATAATCGATACACAAGCGAAAAGAACCATCCTTCTTCTTGACAAATAACACTGGTGCTCCCACGGGGGCCTTTTCGGTCGAATATAACCCTTCTCGAACAACTCCTCAAGTTGGTTCTTTAATTCTGCATTTCGGTCGGGGCCATCCGATGCGGTGCCTTTGATATCGGGGGCGTACAGTGCTCCAACTCAATCGTGAATTCCACATCCCTCTGTGGAGGTAAACCGTAACTAAATGCGGAAAAACATCGGCATAATCCCTCACTATCGGAATGTCCGTCAACAATAATGATGATTTCTCGGTTTTGGTCATAAAGCACCAATAACCAACACACCCCTGATTGAGTAATCTCACTGCTTCATCAAATTAATGACCTTACTAGAATAGCCGGGATTACCTCCCTGAAACACACATTCAACCCCATCGTCTGAAATGATAGTGATCATACGCTTACGGACACTAATGATGGCATAATGACGATCCATCCAATCAATACCCAAGATGACGTCGTCCCTCGGCAAATCTACTACGATTAGGTCCGCTGGCCATACACGACCATGGCCCGAATCGGACAATTACGAATCTCATGATTACCGATAATTCGTCTACCATCGGGTAGGCCATGACATAAGGCTCACAACTAGTAGCACTACCTGGGCGTAGTCTACTCAAACATGACTCGGAAATGAATGAATGCGATGCACAAAGTATCAAAAGGGTACACAGGTTGAGATAGAATATCGAGTGTACACGAGATCATTCGAGCCTCTGGATCATCGGTCTTCTTCATCTCATAAATCCGGGCTTGCTAGTCCCGCTGCCGACGCTCGCTCACTTTGGCTATAGGCTCCACCTTTAGTCGCTCTGTCGTTTAAACGACGCTGATTGAGTGGCACAGTTACGAGCAGTGTTGTTTAGGGGCACGAGATGACGTCTGAGTAGGTTTGGAGTCCCTACGGCAAAAACGGGCCTTATGCCCAGCAATCCCACAATTATGACACGTGATAGTCTGTCTCGGACACTTGGTACTGAGATGACCAAGATCCCCACAGTTAAAACAGGTGATGGCCGAACTGGCCACTCGAGACTGAGATTCCGCGGGTTTATACGTCACCGGAGGTCGCTCGAAGCGAGCCATACGAGGTTTCTTAAAAGTTGTCTGACCACCTTCAGACTGATTACGATTCTTCGATTTCTTGCTAACAGACGAAGGTTGCTGCTTAGCAATTTCCTTAGCAGTAAGCTCATAAGTGAGAGCTTTCTCAATGAATTCGGCCAACGTGGTACAATTATGGTTAAGCAATTGTAGTCTCATACGGGGTTTCAGCCTCTTGCTGAAATACTTGATTTTATCCGCCTCTAAATGAATGATGGATGAGGCGAAAGGGAGAAGTTCCTGAAATTTCTCGGCAATGGCGAGAACATCCTCATCTGTTGAGGGGTCGGATGTTAGTAATTCTGACAGCTTGGCCTCTCTGAATGGGGCCGGATAATACCTATCCATCATGAGAGTCTTGAACTGATCCCAAGTACATGATCCTTCGGTGGGCTTCAACGACAACCACCAAGAATGTGCGCTCTTACCGAGGTAGTAAGCCGCAACAGAAACTTTGTGTCCTTCGGGACACTCTACCATAGCAAACAACTTCTCGAAATGCTCGAGCCAATGAATAATATCCGCCGGCTCATACGAGCCCTCAAAAGTAGGTGGCCTCTGGCGGGAGATGTCGCCGATGATATTGCTCACATTCCTTTCTTGCCTCTGAGGTGGCGGCGGAGGAGCCTGTTGATTTTGATTAACTGAGTTGTGCATCGTCTCCATAAGTTGTGCCATCTGGGTCATTTGGGCCATCATGCCCTCCATAAAAGCGAGTGGGTCAACCCGGACACCTTCTGACTGAGCCGTGTCCCGGGTACGACTCCCCGTTAGTGAATGATCGCGTCCAGGTGAGTGAGTGGCAGCATCGCTGCTCGATGAATTAGCATTATTTCTCGCATTCGAACGTGTATTCACACGAGCTCTCGGGATTCGGCCCGCTCCACGGCCTCGTCCTCCACGTCCTCTTCTTGCCCTCTCCATACTGAAGTAGGAAAGTCACATGATGATTATATTTCCCGCATGAATATCGCGTTATGATTATGACACGAGATGATGAAAATGAGCATATACGCTCTAACACAGTGATTACATGAATGATTAACTGAGGTGACATGATTATCTGATGAAATTATTGAAATGATTATCTTGAACAAATTAACAAGATTAATGATATGATCTTCCAGACCAACAACCGAGTAATGAAATGAATTGAGTGATTAATGAGTTAACCTGACCGTCCTGGTCAAAATCACAATGATGATTGAGGATTGTTAACTGATGAATTATGAATGAATGATTATTGCCAGAAATTATACCATGGCATTAGAAATCTTACAGTTCTTGGTCTGATTGGCTCGGCATTTGCACAGGTCACACGTGACGCGAAAGTCCAATGATACTAGTCTGATGACGATGATTTCAAACGAGACATGACTTGGAGGGTAGTATTCAAAACCACGCTCCGATACCAACTCTCTAACACCCCAAACTAGGCGGATATTACAGTGCCGTGAATCCCCGACTGGGACCCACCAGGCAAATGAAATTGATGAATTAAATAATATAATTGTAGTACCAAACCACATTATATTACCGAGTACTTCGATGAGGAGTTTAAGTACAACACACCAGGGCAAAACCGAATACTAGTATATTTTATATGGAGATAAAATACACCACCCTGAATAGTTAAACATCTCAAACGGAATTTGCAGCGGAAAAATACAAATGACTGAAATGACTGAAACAAACGGAATGAATGGGGCCCCCTACTAGTATCACTGGGACTCCTCGCCGTCAACATGCTCTTCTCGTGCCTTTGCCTTGCCGTGACCTGAAAATAAAATTCCCCAACGGGGTCAGTTATACAGAACAACAATCCTCAAGGGTTGAAAATACACAATCATGAATTAGCTGAAGTTATGAAATATCCTTAGTTATGAATTACGCTGAAGAGGAGTATCATAGTACGCCCGTAATGTTCTGTGCAAGTGTACAAGACGAATGACCGGACACACCCGTCCTTGTACCTAATTAGTCTCACGGAGGTAAGCGTTACCGTGTGCACGGTCCAATGTATCGGTGAACCCAATACATGACCATCGTGTGCCCGACTAAAAATTCCACACAGCCACACCCGGCCACGCAATATGAACCCAGAAGGTCATATGAACGAGAATGACCACAATGAATATCAATGAATAATAATTCGACAGGGCCAAGATGACTCACCGAGATGAAAATAATAGTGACTTGATTGATAACCCAATGAAATGATTTGGAACCGTCGTTCCTCGTGAATGAAATGATTATTCGACAATTACAAGTCTCAATATGATTAATACCATGATGAATGAGTTATGATTATGAGCAATCAACAACAAAAGGAATGAGTATCCTTTTAACCGAGTAAGAGTTAACTTACACAATATCGATGACAATGTTCTTCCACGAACAACGTCCTAATCGAGATACCAATCGCTCGAACAACCTTGAATAACAATAATTACCAGCAACTGTTCAATACACGTATCAAGCAACAAAACACGACTAACCCAAAAGTCGATACAACGATAATCAAACTCATATGGGCATTCTAACGAATACATAACCAACCACACAACTTCGAAAATATCCAATCCCGAATATATCGAAACCATCACCAAAATGAGTATTTCGAACTATCAAAACACTTCAATGATATCAATAATCCAATAGGAATCCACAATTCAAGATTACAATAACATCAATCGGAAAATCCCCAATTAACCGAAGTCAACCCCAAGGGTTCTTGAAATAATTCCGAAAATAGCCATTAAATCCGTAGGAATATATTTATCCAAGGTAGATAATCCATATCTAACATATTCCAAAGATAATCCAAGCTTACACGAAGAAATCGGAAGGAAAAATGCAAAAATCCGAAATTCTAGATCCAAGAAATTAATACCTTAGATTTGATGTTAAGGAGTGATGAAGTGATGATTAATCCAACTCAAAGGCTTGAAGATGATGATAGATGATAGCAGCTCGAAGAGAACACTCCAAATCGCCCGAAATCGCCCAAAGTCGCTCAAAAACGAAGAGAAGTGAGAAAATGACGAAACTCAGGCTAACTGTCCAATTTATACTGCTCCAGATTAGCGCACGCTATGACCTGCTACTTAGCGTGCGCTAACGAGTTGTATGAACATTCCAGTGAACTCTGGCTGACCCGGTAGCGTACGCTACGACCTGGTAGCGTGCGCTAACTCTATCCCAATAGCGTGCGTTAACTCGGTGTTAGCGTCGCTAGCTAAATATCTGTTGTCGATCGTAGTCCGTAACCTTGTCCTCGATTCGATCTCGGTAGCGTGCGCTACAACCAAGAAGTAGCGTGCGCTACTACACCATTTGCGTACGCTAAAAATCACTCGTAGCATGCGCTATGAATTAATCCAGTGCAGTCCAGTAGCCACTGGACTCAACCTGATCCGTCCTTAGCGCGCGCTACACCAAATATTAGCGTGTGCTACTACAACCCAATAGCGCGCGCTACATACCACTCGTAGCGTGCGCTGCCATAACTCACTGCGGTCGGTACCTTACGGGTGCGGCAATGTAACATTAGCGTGCGCTAATGCTGAGTGGTAGCGTGCGCTACCTGTACTCAATTAGCGCGCGCTAGAAAGAGTACGTAGCGTGCGCTATCCCTCACGCACAGCCCACAATGAAGATGACAATGATGATAAACACGGCACGAAACTCCAATTAGATTAGTGATGAACGACGATTGATACATGATACAATTACTCTGAACGGTGAATACCATGATTGAATATGAGTGACAAATGATCATTAATGAGTGAAATTACTGAATTACAACCGGGTATTACATGGGGCTGCATGACGACGAGGGTGCAGAGTGATGTTTTGGCCGGGTTCATTTGTCTGTTGTTTATCGGTTATTTCAATAAGTACTCGAGTACGAAGTCATTTATGTTGAATTTGAATTTGGTGATGTATTATTAAGTTCCTGTTGAACAATTGTACTTTCAGTATTTGGTCAGAACTGCTGTATCTCAATTCCGTTATTTCCATTTGTTAGTACCTTTTAATGTGTGTTAAAGTATTCAGCCTTGTAAATCCTTATGTAAAGGATTTACGGCGCTGTAATATTCCTGAATATATCGGGGGTGTTACAACAGCGCTGTGGGGCCCGAGATGGAACCCACAAGGCTAAAAGAAATTTTCGCAAACATTAACAAATGCCCAAGAGGCCAACGACGGTACTATTAAAAATTCACAAAGACTTATAAAATCCATTTATCAAAAACCGTCGTAAAAACTCATTTGAAATCGCAATGCCAAACAGCCGACACTCAAAAGTTTAGAAAACGATTTCCAAAGTAACCTCAGTTACTAGATACCAAAAGAGCATTTCAAAATACTCACGCAGCGGAAAACAAGAACCAATCAAGAAACTCAAATCACACAACATGTCCTAGCCAGTATCCTCCAGGAAGCTCATCTCTTCACGACCGCTACAAGCTCGATACTCCGAGAACCTAAAAAGAAATCCCACGATGGGGTCAGCCATAATATCTAACAATGATAACCGTCACATCACATTAATAATAACATACCAATGAGAATACAACATAAGAATACGACCAGCGTAATCTTACCGCCATAACTTTGCTTACTCAAGTAATTCTCATTAGAATAACCATTATCACATTTCACATCTTGTACTCGATTAACCAATAAACTCGAACATAATATCTGTATTGTACCTCAAACAATACTCAAGATCCTCAAACTATCATAACCAACTCACGATACGGAAATCTACCATTTCTGACCAATACGATCCATCGAATAATATCATCAAATCCCAAGATGATAACCGATTGTCCACCAAAGACAAGACCAATGAAAATATGGAACATACCTCGAGATATGATGTGCCACGATAATCATATCAGTCTAATCCGAGATCAGAACAATGCAATACGGACAAGGTCCTAACACAAGACCTACAAATGCATACTCATATGACAACGTCAATATGCTCAAAAACAATAACAACTATGTATACTCAATGGAAATCCCATGATCCAGCGCCCTCAGCATAGATCCCAAGATGATCCTACAAGATCAACACGAGGTGGATAACCAACAATATACATATGCACAACAATAACACAATACTGGGTAATCCAACGATCCAGCGCCCTCAGCATAGATCCCCATGATGATCCCGTCGGACCAACGCATGGTGGAAAACCTGTCCAGCGATCCAGCGCCCTCAGCATAGATCCCATGATGATCCCGTCGAACCAACGCATGGTGGACATCCGATCCAGCGCCCTCAGCATAGATCCTCATGATCCCATCGGATCATTTACAACATAAACAATACAATCATGCATGCACATATGCAACTCAATTTGTTCATCAACATGAACGACATATGAATGAACGACACTATGATGACACAACTAAGACGACTTCATGTTCATCAACATGAATGACAACCTGCATGATCAACATCATTAACACTAAACCGAATCAAACTAAGATACTTGTCCCGAGTCCTTTAGGAGCAATCTCGATGTCAAACCATCACCGGCAATTATCCTCAATGCTCGGCGATCCAAACGTACAATGAACTATAGATACTCATATCCTAGTCTTTACCATAATGTACCCTCGATACCCGAACATACCAATAACTGAGATAAAGCATATACATTATGATTTACCTCCCAGAATCGAAAAAACGATATGCGATCCGAATACCCAGGGTTCACAATAATAATCATCGCTATGTGCATTATAAACGAAATAAAACTGAAACCATTCATTAAATATTATAACTGAGCAAGTAATAACTTGCCTCGATACCGATACCACGAAGCTGCTACCGAACACATTGCCTTTGTCTACGAGCTCCTCAGCCCCGATCAAAAGCAATACAATGTACATACTCGAACACGACCGCAATATCCGGTTATAATCACCGATCAATAATCTCAACCTATCGAAGAAATCAAATAACACATATCCGATAACAATCAACAACCGACAAAACTAACCAATCGAACTCAACGGTTCAACACAACCCCGAATAAACACAGTCAGAAGCAACGAAGTCAAACCATCACGAATTCATAATCAAAACACAAAAAATACTGCACTGTCTGCCTACTTAGCGCACGTTAAACGTATAACGTAGCGTGCGCTAAGTTGTCCCGTTAGCGTGCGCTAGCCAGTAAGCTTAGCGTGCGCTAATGTTGTACAGTGGCATGCATTCCAAACATCGACTCACATCTAGCGACTACGAATCCGAATGAAGGGAGACATAAATCTCCATATCTCTTGAAGATATACGACCCCATAATTATCACAATGATCATGTCAATGTCCATATATCAATAACAACATCAACAATCAAACCGACTCGATAACAAGGGTCGTATCATGCTAAATCTGGAATTCAACCTAGTATCATGATTCATCTCATCTAAATCGACCAATATAATTACCAAGATTCAGAAATCCTTCTTAGATCTGGTTAAATGAATCAACATCCTTATGGTAGGAAGAATCTTAACTAACATCCGAAACTCTTATCAAAATTCCATTGAATCTCATATAACATCATCATCTGATTATCCAACATGCTCCTCACATGTAATCATCCAAGAAAAACGAACCATCATCAAGAGGATATGAAAATTACCTGGATTGGATGAACCAAGAATAAGAACACTTGACTCCATTCCAAGAATCATGAATAACTTGAAGAACAAGGCTTGAATCCATGCTCTCCATCTTAATCTTGTTAAAGATCATCATCTCTCAGTGTTTGGGACCTCAAACCTGTAATACCCACGATTTTCGTTCCGGTTATTTTGGATTTTTTTCCGGATATTTCCCAGTTGTCGAGTTCCGGTATTATTTTATCGACAACTGATTTTGGCGTTTAAGACCGTAGGTGATGGTTTGTTATCCGTCGTTTTCATTTCGGACCGATGATGTTGTCCCCGAGTATTTTGTCGTGTTCGTTCCGTGCGATTTCGGAAAATCGAGTCGTCGAATCATGGTGGTCGGACACTGGCCGGACGGTTGGGGACGGTGGCCGGACGGCTGCAGGCACTGGCCGGACGGGTGCAGGCACCGGCCGGGCGGGTGCGGCAGGAACCGGCGTAGCGCACGCTATGGCCGGGAGGTAGCGCACGCTACGACCGGGAGGCAGCGCACGCTACGACCGGTTGGCTGCGCGCGCTAGTCGGCCAAGGCAGTAAGGGTAGAAAGGTTCTGGACTGGGAGGATCGGCAGGTAGCGCACGCTACTGTCGGACACTGCGCCTTCTGGCCGGCGGAGTAGCGCACGCTACGGCTTTGAAAGTGCGCCTTCTGGCCGAGCCAGGAAGTCTCTGGAATGTGGATGGGCCGACAGCGCACGTGCTCAACGCATGATGGCGGTCCCGGCCGAACATTCTCGACCATGACCGCCCGCTAGCGCACGCTAGCTCGGCAGTCTAGCGCACGCGAGGCTGCACCAGTATAAATATTACCGAGCAGTCCTGTTTGCACTCATTTTTCATTTTCTCCCTTTCTCTTCCGCGGCTGGGTCATTGGAGATCATGAAGGCATGTTATTATACAACTAATCCACGAAGTTTTGGAGCTTATATCATCGATTGATCACTCCATAACATCCTTCAATCCAGCGAATCAAGGTTAGTTTTCTTAAAATCCTAGTTTTGGGAAAAATTGGGGATTTTGTTGATTTCGTCCGTTTGATTCGTTATATCTTAGAATAGTGAGGGATTGATGATTATTAAGTTGTTTTATACCAATTTCCTTGTTGATCCATGGTTCGATTGTTAAAGATTCTTCGTTTTGTTGAGTTCCTAATCGGTGCCTTGAAGGTGTCCGGTGAAAATCCTTAGGGGGGGGGGGGGGGTTTGGGCGTTCTACGATTATTCTTCCTCGTAAGATCGTTGATTTTGACGGTATTATGTTAGGGTCAGGTTCCTTGCGAAGAACTTGAGTCGGAACCCTTCCGTTCGCCGTTTCCCGATCGGTTATGTTACCGTCGTTTCCGCCGGAGGGTTGTGGGCATTCGAGGTTTCCTGGTTGAGCCATGTTCGTCGGAGTGTCCGGTATCGACTATCGAGGCAAGTATCTTGCCCATACATTACGTATTTTGTGAATATGATGATCGAAAATTGACGATACGTGTTAAACAATTGTTTACAACCATTTTTCTAAAGAATCGTTATAACTATAATCAAGGTTTTATTTAAAGAGGATTCTTGTGTTCGGGAATTAATGTGCTTAATTGACTATGCGTATTGATGTCGAGTATAGGATCACATTATTTTCGAGTGATGCCATTATGTGTAATTTTGTTGTTGGTAAGTGAAAGTTCAATCATTTTGTTAAGATTTTGTGTGGAGTCATACGGATGTGTGTGAATGTGTGGACTTGTGTGATATTGGTTGTGTGGATTGGTGCTGTTTAGATGGTGTGTTTCTTTGTGGATAGTATAAATTTTGGGTCGTGAGTATGTGTTGGATAATATGGCCATTTTAGCAAAATACCTCGACTATATATATTGTGATTGACTCTTGAGGATTGCGGTTTTGGAAATGTGAATTGATGAGAGTTGTAAGGTTTTTCTCGGGTACTCTCACTCGGGGATTGACTCGACGGGGTCACACGGGGATCTGGTGGCTTAGCGGCTGGACCGGGTCGCGAGAGTTACTTCGAGTGGGCATTCTCACCTGGGGATTGCTCGACGGGGCACACAGGGACTTGGTGGCCTTACGGCGGGACCGGAGGGCTGGACCGGGTCGCGAGAATTGCCAGAGTGTTTGTATTGTTGATTAATTGTGATATGTCCGGAGTATCACAATGCTTGTTGCTCGGAGTCGAGAGACATTATATATCGAGTCTTGGTGTTTGGCTAAAATGGCATAAACATAATGTGTTATGTGTAATGTATTTTTGAAAGTGAATTGAAGTGAATGAACGGGTCGCGGACCCTGTATTGATCATCGAAATGGTTGGGTCGTGGACCCTGTGTTTTGTGACTGGAGTGAATTGGGTTGTGAACCCCGTGTTTTGTTAATCGGATTTACATTTTTGGAAAATGAATATTGGGGCGGTGACCCTAAGTGGCTTTTGGAGAATTAAGAACTATACTATCGAAAATGTTTTTCGAAAACTCCCGAGATTTGAAAATGTTTTCAAAGTGTTTTCTTGTTTTGGTTTCTACATTCAAGACTTGAACTATTTTAATTATCAAATATCTCGGGAAGACTTTTGTTGTATTCTCGGAATGTGTTTTGTATGGCTCGTATTTGCACTTTATACTTGTACTAGCAAAAAAGTGGAGTTTTGCTAATCCCCGAGTATTCGGGGGTGGATGTCTGTTTTTGCATCCAGGTACATGCAGGTTTGGGAGCAAAACACAGGATCGGCGCGAAGGATGATGGAAGGCGAATGATACTAATCACACGAAGGCCAGTGTTGGATACAGTCAGTCCGAGTTTGTGTATGGTCTTTCTTCTGTCGTACTTTTGGTTTGTGAGTATATTTTACCCTTGTACGGGTATGAGTCGAGATGGAAATGTGTATTTTTGGCTTGTATGTTAGTGACGAAAGACCAAGTTGGTCTACGGATTTTGTATTTTATCATGTCGGTATGTAATTTATTATGTAGTTTTGATGTCTAGCCTGGTGGATCCTCACGGAGAGGGTCTGCGGCGTGTAATATTCCGGTTTGATTACGGGGTGTTACATTTATGGTATCAGAGCTTAGGTTGCGGAAACCTAGGCTGTCGGGTCCAGTCGGGTATTGTCGTGTCTTGTTCTGTCAAATTGTGTCTGTCTAAGTCGTGTCGCGACGCGTCGTCTGTGATGTCGGCCGTGATTAGTATCGAGGTGCAGCCATCATCTTCGTGCGACCTGTGGATGTAAGTCTCCCTACTATATTGTGCCTTGTCATATATGAGCTTATATGATTTTTTGTTATGATGTGGAGTTAAAGGTGATTTATGAGTATGTGGCCTATGTTGTTTGATTTTCGTATGACGACCTCAGGTCAAAATTTTTGGAGAAATCTAACTACCGATATTTTATTTTCATTTTATATTATAAGTTTTCAAACTCGATTTTTGAACCCAAGTGAAGTTTACAAAATGTAGACAAGACGTGACTCTCGTTTTCAACTTATCGGTTTTATGACTGTTAGTCGACAAATACGTGATGATGTTATTGTTGTTCGGGCAGTGTTGCCACTTTTAAATTAAAACTATGATGTGAATGCTGGGTCGTTCGATTTGTGTGCATTGAGATAGCTCTCTTTAATAAGAGGTGAGAATTCGGTTTTTGAATAACAATTGTCTTTTGATGGTTTCTCATGAAGTGTCGAATCAATGGCTTTGAGACTCGAACGTGTTGTTGTTTATTTGTGACCAATGATTTTAGTAATGTTGTATATATGTTCGTAATCACGTGCTGAATTTGAGCTATTAGCGCATGCTAAGTACAAGGCTAGCGCGCGCTAATGTGGCATGAGTAGCGCACGCTAATGTTGTTGTAACGCGCGCTAATGCAGCATGAATAGTGCACGCTAAATAATTGTTGTAGCGTGTGTTAGATAGCTGGGACAGAGGATGTGAAACCGCATTTTAGCCATTAGGTCTAACTTTCTACAGTCAGTCGTCTGTGACTGTATTCTATGTGCGTTGTCTAGTGATGACAACCGTTTGATGTGGACGAGTGTTGTGACCTTTCATTCGCGCTAAGTGATAATTGATTTTGTTCGATGAGTTGATAAATTATGTCTGCTGTGTGTGTGCGTTCGAAATGTTTTCCTAAAACTTTCATAAGTTTGTGCAAATTGCGGAAAACAATTTTTGAAACTAATTTGATGTTGCGATTATGCCGGCGACTTTGTATGAACTTTGGAAATTGTTTGAAATTTGCGAGCCGGTCTAGGATTCTCAAATAAAACCTCGACGGTATTGAAAGAGTTGTTTTAAAATACCTTGAACATTTTGTAAAATGTTACCGTCGTTGATTCTTGTGTAGTGTTGGGAGAATTTTCAGAAATGACTTTAACGTACTATTGTATTTTCAAATAATTCGAGTACATGATTTTCAAAAATCTTTCACATCATAAAATATTTTTTTTTCAAAAACCAATACGATTTCTTTTTCAAAAATATATAGTGAAAGATGAAAAATCTCACTCGATGTAAAGTTCAAACTCGGATTTTGAAATGTTAGAGTATGTAGGAATGGTTTGATGATCTTGCATGGTTAACTTGTTGGTTGTTAACGGTGATGGTGATGAGTAAAGGCATGACGATTTTGATAACGCCGGTTACAAGGAATTATTATTTTGGCAAATGATTTCAAATGAGGCGGTTAGAGTATGTTGATTACAAGTTTTGATGAAATAACCCGAGGTACCAAAAGTGCTTTTAAAGTTTATTTTGAATAACATACAAATCCAATGATTTTCAAAAGATTTTCTTTAAAAGGATACCTCGTGGATTTTCTTTCCGAGTTGTTATTGGTTACCTTATGTGATATGTCATGCTAAGTTGGTACTTTAGCATATTTGTTTTTGCGAAGTGGTGCAATCGTATTGAGTGAGAATCCGCTTAGTATGCCGAGGGACAGCGGACGCGACCGTGACCGCGGTACAGTTGGTTATGGAGACTAGATGCGGGACCAAGAGGATATGGCCGGGAAGGTTGATATTCAAACACTTCGTTTCGTTGTTTAGGTTTCGGGGACGAAACCTCTTTTAAAGGTGATATGATGTAATGCCCGCATTTTTTTCTTCTTCTTCTTCTCGTTTCCGTTTCGTTCGACTGTATTGAGGCTATTGTGTTCGTTAATGCTTCTGACCTTGTGTTGTTTCTCTCATTTGTCATTCGAGCGAGTTCTGATACTATTACAAATTGATGTGCATATCGTTGTGATCTTTCCATGTGCGGATCGATTTCTTGTGAGCCGTGTTCGAAACTAACACCTCGTGCTTCCTACAAGTTATTGATGTCTTGATTTGAGGTATGAACTTCAAAGGTTATCGTTGTTGTTCGATCATTGCTATTTGTTCGTCGTTGTCCAATCATTATCGTTTGACCTCAAAATCGTGATTATTGTACATCTGGGCCATTTTGCGATTTCCATAAGTGTTGGGAAATTTTTCTTCATATTTGATCTTCCAAATCTGTGAGTTACTGGAATTTCATACCTTTCAGCGTTGGAATCGTGACTTGATTTTTGTATTGCTCGGTTTTATCAATCGCAACGATTCATGCTCGTTGCTTTTCGTAAGCATTCTTGCGTATTGAATCGGATCGTAGTAGCTTTATACTGCATGAAGTTCTGGTGTGTTGTCGAGAGTCGCCTTGCTTTTGTTTTAAGTTTCGGGACGAAACTTATTTTTAGGGGGGTAGAATGTAATACCCACGATTTTCGTTCCGGTTATTTTGGATTTTTTCCGGATATTTCCCGGTTGTCGAGTTCCGGTATTATTTTATCGACAACTGATTTTGGCGTTTAAGACCGTAGGTGATGGTTTGTTATCCGTCGTTTTCATTTCGGACCGATGATGTTGTCCCCGAGTATTTTGTCGTGTTCGTTCCGTGCGATTTCGGAAAATCGAGTCGTCGAATCATGGTGGTCGGACAATGGCCGGACGGTTGGGGACGGTGGCCGGACGGCTGCAGGTACTGGCCGGACGGGTGCAGGCACCAGTCGGGCGGGTGCGGCAGGAACCGGCGTAGCGCACGCTATGGCCGGGAGGTAGCGCACGCTACGGCCGGGAGGCAGCGCACGCTACGACCGGTTGGCTGCGCGCGCTAGTCGGCCGAGGCAGTAAGGGCAGAAAGGTTACGGGTGGGAGGATCGGCGGGTAGCGCACGCCATCTTGACATCGCAAGACGCTACGGCCGGGCAGTAGCGACGCTACGGCTCGGGCTGCGAGACGCTACTGGCCGAGCCGAAGTCTGGAATGTGGGCTGGGCCGACAGCCGCACGTGCTCAACGCATGATGGCGGGCCGGCCGAACATTCTCGACCATGACCGCCGCTAGCGCACGCTAGCTCGGCGATCTAGCGCACGCTAGCCGCACGATATAAATATTACGGCGATCCTGTTTGCACTCATTTTCATTTTCTCCCTTTCTTCCGCGGCTGGGTCATTGGAGATCATGAAGGCATGTTATTATACAACTAATCCACGAAGTTTTGGAGCTTATATCATCGATTGATCACTCCATAACATCCTTCAATCCAGCGAATCAAGATTAGTTTTCTTAAAATCCTAGTTTTGGGAAAAATTGGGGATTTTGTTGATTTCGTCCGTTTGATTCGTTATATCTTAGAATAGTGAGGGATTGATGATTATTAAGTTGTTTTATACCAATTTCCTTGTTGATCCATGGTTCGATTGTTAAAGATTCTTCGTTTTGTTGAGTTCCTAATCGGTGCCTTGAAGGTGTCCGGTGAAAATACTTAGAGGGGGGGTTTTGGGCGTTCTACGATTATTCTTCCTCGTAAGATCGTTGATTTTGACGGTATTATGTTAGGGTCAGGTTCCTTGCGAAGAACTTGAGTCGGAACCCTTCCGTTCGCCGTTTCCCGATCGGTTATGTTACCGTCGTTTCCGCCGGAGGGTTGTGGGCATTCGAGGTTTCCTGGTTGAGCCATGTTCGTCGGAGTGTCCGGTATCGACTATAGAGGCAAGTATCTTGCCCATACATTACGTATTTTGTGAATATGATGATCGAAAATTGACGATACGTGTTAAACAATTGTTTACAACCATTTTTCTAAAGAATCGTTATAACTATAATCAAGGTTTTATTTAAAGAGGATTCTTGTGTTCGGGAATTAATGTGCTTAATTGACTATGCGTATTGATGTCGAGTATAGGATCACATTATTTTCGAGTGATGCCATTATGTGTAATTTTGTTGTTGGTAAGTGAAAGTTCAATCATTTTGTTAAGATTTTGTGTGGAGTCATACGGATGTGTGTGAATGTGTGGACTTGTGTGATATTGGTTGTGTGGATTGGTGCTGTTTAGATGGTGTGTTTCTTTGTGGATAGTATAAATTTTGGGTCGTGAGTATGTGTTGGATAATATGGCCATTTTAGCAAAATACCTCGACTATATATATTGTGATTGACTCTTGAGGATTGCGGTTTTGGAAATGTGAATTGATGAGAGTTGTAAGGTTTTTCTCGGGTACTCTCACTCGGGGATTGACTCGACGGGGTCACACGGGGACCTGGTGGCTTAGCGGCTGGACCGGGTCGCGAGAGTTACTTCGAGTGGGCATTCTCACCTGGGGATTGCTCGACGGGGCACACAGGGACTTGGTGGCCTTACGGCGGGACCGGAGGGCTGGACCGGGTCGCGAGAATTGCCAGAGTGTTTGAACTGTTGATTAATTGTGATATGTCCGGAGTATCACAATGCTTGTTGCTCGGAGTCGAGAGACATTATATATCGAGTCTTGGTGTTTGGCTAAAATGGCATAAACATAATGTGTTATGTGTAATGTATTTTTGAAAGTGAATTGAAGTGAATGAACGGGTCGCGGACCCTGTATTGATGATCGAAATGGTTGGGTCGTGGACCTGTGTTTTGTATTTGGAGTGAATTGGGTTGTGAACCCCGTGTTTTGTTAATCGGATTTACATTTTTGGAAAATGAATATTGGGGCGGTGACCCTAAGTGGCTTTTGGAGAATTAAGAACTTTACTATCGAAAATGTTTTCGAAAACTCCCGAGATTTGAAAATGTTTTCAAAGTGTTTTCTTGTTTTGGTTTCTACATTCAAGACTTGAACTATTTTAATTATCAAATATCTCGGGAAGACTTTTGTTGTATTCTCGGAATGTGTTTTGTATGGCTCGTATTTGCACTTTATACTTGTACTAGCAAAACAATGGAGTTTTGCTAACCCCCGAGTATTCGGGGGTGGATGTCTGTTTTTGCATCCAGGTACATGCAGGTTTGGGAGCAAAACACAGGATCGGCGCGAAGGATGATGAAAGGCGAATGATACTAATCACACGAAGGCCAGTGTTGGATACAGTCAGTCCGAGTTTGTGTATGGTCTTTCTTCTGTCGTACTTTTGGTTTGTGAGTATATTTTACCCTTGTACGGGTATGAGTCGAGATGGAAATGTGTATTTTTGGCTTGTATGTTAGTGACGAAAGACCAAGTTGGTCTACGGATTTTGTATTTTATCATGTCGGTATGTAATTTATTATGTAGTTTTGATGTCTAGCCTGGTGGATCCTCACGGAGAGGGTCTGCGGCGTGTAATATTCCCGGTTTGATTCTGGGGGTGTTACAAAACCTCTCTCTAAAAACTCTCTCTCGGTTGCAAGGAAGGAATGGACGAAATGCTTCATAACACCCTTCTGTCCCTTTTTATAAAGTATATTACTAGCGTGCGCTAAACCTTATGTTTAGCGTGCGCTACCGTCTTAGCGTGCGCTAACTGACTTTGTTAGCATGCGCTATCGAAGCCCAGAGGCTACTGCCTCGCTTCGTAAACTAGCTTACGTACGTAATGCCCATGCATTAACGTACGTAAAACATCCTGCTTAGCGTGCGCAAGTCATTTACCTTAGCGTGCGCTATCCGAAGTTGACTTGCTACAGTACACACCTACCACTCGTGCCCCCACATGCCGAAAGCATCCGCGATTATCGGGATTCCTTTGACCGATCTGGAATTAGCGTGCGCTAGCCATACGGTTTAGCGTGCGCTAGCCCTACATGACAAACACCCGCTGACCTTATCTGGACACGCGTCGCAAGTGGCCAGGTCCACCCGCCGAAAGCTAAGATTCCATTATTGGCAATCTGATGTTAGCGTGCGCTAACCAACATACGTTAGCGTGCGCTAACTGAATATAAAAATCAACCTGGGCCTACCTGTCGGTCACCTTCCGGAACTAACCCAGCAAGTCGTTACGTACGTTAGGGGTCCTCCTTAGCGTACGTAACCGAACCTCTTAGCGTACGCTATCAATACTTCGTAGCGTGCGCTACCTGTACCCAGTAGCGTGCGATAATGAACACTTAGCCATTTTCCGCAATTTCTGTCCAACATCTTGACGTACCAAAAACGAAAATAAGACACACTTGTAATACCCGGTCGAAAGTCATGTCATTTCAAACCTCTTCATGTTCTTCGAATCGTGATTTGTTGGCCGAACCCTTGTAATCATTGCTTGGAACCACCATTTTGGGGTTTCCGTACTTCTATTTCGTGATATTGTTGCCCAGACATTGAATCATATTGCTTTTATTCTCTTCCCGAGTCATTTTTCATCATTTTAGGACCCGAAGGGGGTGTGAGCCGCGGCACAAGGAGTGTGCGCCGCGGCACACACATTTGCCTAAACTCGCCGAGCGGTATCGGTGCCGCGCACACGCTGCAAAGGCCGCGGCACACTGCCGAGTCACTGCCGCGGCACACCTAGGCTGAGCCGCGGCACACTTGTGTTGCATCCTCAGCCAAAAACCGACTGTACTCGGTGCAGCGGCACACCTGGGCTGAGCCGCGGCACGCTACCGAAACCTGGGAGCAATTTTTAGGCCTCAGCCGCGGCACACAATGCGGTCAACTGCATAAATTGTGCTTTTGAGCGAGATGAAGCTCACTTCACCATTTTCTTCTTCCACCTGCGAGAGAGAGAGGTTGAGGGGAGGAGTTTTCTCACATCTATCACTTGTGTGTTGGATTTTTACCGTTTTCATTCGGTTGGGAAGCCCGGATAGTCGATCTAACGCGTATTCCTCGGATCATAGAGCTTGGATATTCAAGAGGTAATTTCTTCAACATCTTGATTCTCGATTTTGTATGGGTATTGACGTTTTGGATGTTAAAATCATGGAGTATGAAGTGATATATGCGTGATTATGGACATGTTTGAGTATTCATCGGATTATTGAAAGATTATTCAAGAACATTTTGAATTTTGTGTTGGATTTTGGGGGTTTTCGTAGATTCGTCCGTTTTATCCGATTGAAGCTTAAGAACCTTGAGATTTTGATATATCTATACCGTATGAGTGTTTTCTTACGATTTTACGGGTTGGATTGTGCCGTTTTCGGACTTGTGGGAGTTTGGGCGATTTCCCAACCTTTAGTTGTTCACCCGTATATTTTCTTAAATCGTAGATGAGTTTCGGGAGTCTCTTCGTGTAATTTGAGTATGGATAATTAATTGTCATATTCCTTGCGAATCGTTTAGGTGCCGGAAGCGCGTTCTTGGACCTACCAAACTCATACCTTTCCTCCGTTCGATTTCTCGATGTCTCAAAGGCAAGTATACATTAATGATTGTACGTTCTCGACTTTGAAAGTAAGAAATATTGATGGTATGATATGAACGAACCGTTTTTACAGCATTCATAGATATATTGATGGCATATTATGAACGAACCGTTTTTACGGCATTCATGTATGTATTGTTGGCATGTAATGAACGAACCGTTTTTACGGCATTCCTACATGTATCGGCGTATGATATGAACGAACCGTTTCTACGGCATTCACATACATATCGGCGTATGATATGAACGAACCGTTTCTACGGCATTCACATACGTCTTATGAGATTTTAGTTATTCCGGAATACTAGTCATGAATTGATGAATTGACGGTTACATTTACTTTATTGTCGAGGAGTATTGTGTTTCATATTGATATAATTGCACTAGCTATTCGACGGCTAACCCCTTTATGGGGGAAATACCTTTTATGTATTTCAGGTTCCAGGAGAGCGGACAGGCAGGTATCGGGTTGGCATGAAGATGGTGGGCAAGAGTGATACTGTGTATTTCCTCCGGTTATGTTTTGAGTTTTCCATTCAGTGTTGTTGTACTGGAATGGTTATTGAATACTCGAGTATTGTTTCCCATTTTCTTGATGTTTCGGCCTGTGTTTGCCGAGGTATTGATTTGTGTTGTGATGTCTTTGCATACATTGGTTATGTTTTGAATACCCCTTTGTATTGATCTTCCTGCCATTGTATGTAGACCTTATCGGTCAAAATTTTATGGTTCCGCGTATGTTTAGCCTTGTGGGTCCCACGGCGGGGCTTACGGCGCTGTAATATCCCTGAATAACTTGGGGGTGTTGCAGAATATGGTATCAGAGCTTAGGTCTATGGATACCTAGGCTGTCGGTCTTTTGGGTCGAATGAGTCGTCAATTGTCCACAGTATCACTACTCTGCCATCATCACAGTGCGACCGGTACTTGTAAGACCTCTTACTCTTCTGATGTTTCCTTATTCATTATGCTTCTTCTATGGATATTCTTGAGAATCGATCACCTTAATGACGTGCGTTTGAATTGTGCTTACGTACCTTGTGTGTTCTTTAGTATGTCAGCTGGTAGGGGCCGTGGCCGTGGCCGTGGTCGTGGCCGTGGACGAGGAAGAGGTCGTGGCGCGGCCGTTTCCATCAGTTCAGTTGCGGGGTCGACCAACCCCAGTTTGTCGAACTCGGTGCATCCCGACACCAAGAGTCAGCACGACCAGTCAGACGGTCAGGGGAACAACGCGGACGTTGGAGTGGCGAATGCACTTCAACAATTGGCTACTCAGATGACTATTTTAGCCCAAACTGTTCAACTGAATAACTCGAACCCAAACACGGATGCCTTGCTTTAGAATGTAATCCATATGCACCCTCCACAGTTTGGCGGTGCCATGCACTGCTTAGCCGGGAAGACCGCTAGCGGAATTAGAGAAGATTTTCGAGGCGGTTGATTGCCCCGAGGTGAGGAAAGTACCAATTGCTCAGTATTTCCTCACTAAGGAGGCCGCTACTTGGTGGAAGGTCATCAAGCCACAGGATCGTATTGCCTCGTGGGATGAATTTAAGGAGCTCTTGGAGGCCGAGTTTTGTCCTTGGCCGGTACGAGAGAGCCGAATCCGAGCCTTCTTCGAGGCTAAACCACAAGATATTCCCGTTTCGCAGGCGATCGTGGAGTATAACCAACAATTGATACATGTGAAGGATCAAGTGCGTAACGAGCGTGATAAGATCCGTTATTTTGATATGCGGATGAATTTGGACTTACGGTACATGGCGGATTTGCTTGTACCACACCGAAAGAGTATCGTGACGAGCTTTAGCCCATGATATGTTGAGCCCGACAATGATACCGTTGAGGAACCGAAGAAGCGAAAGTCGGGGAAATTTTTCTCGGATCTAAGGGTGGCAACTTTGAAGTCACGCATTTACTAACTGCTTTTGGACAGTCGTCACGTTCTAATAAAGGGAAGAGGGGTTACTGTCCCACTCCGGGTACCTCAAATCGCACAGTGACTTGCTATAATTGTGGTCGTCCAGGCCACTTTAGTTCGGAATGCTCCTTTCCACCATTAAAGTGTCACATGTGTGGTCAGATGGGGCATAGAGCGATTTATTGTTCCGAGCCGAACCAGACTTTGGACACTCGGGCTTTTGCCCCAACACCTCTTGATCAAGGTATTACTCAGCGACAATCTTTTGGTCAACCTCAGCAGAATTTTGGCAGGGGCCGGGGTCGGGGTCAGAACGCTGGAGGGGGGAACTCTAGCATCGGTTCGGTACAACCACGAGTTTATGAGATGCGTCGAACAGACGAACCCGACGCGGCGGTGGCTTCAGGTACCATCCATATTTTATCTTATCCAGTTCGTGTACTATTTGATACGGGTGCTACACATTCTTTTATTTCTTTGGAGTGTGTACATCGTTTGAATATAACTTGTTTGACTGCTTGCGTCCCTTTATCGTGAAACTGCCTAGCGGAGATAGGATTGTGGGGAATCGGGAGATTAGAGATTTTCCGGTGGTTATATCCGGTATGGAATGGTTATCGAATCTAATTGTAGTTGATATGGAAGGCGAGGACGTAATCCTCGGCGAGGATTGGCTTAATAATCACCAAGCAATTATGAATTACCGTACCAAGGTTATTACCATGATGACTAAAGACGGATATGAGTACTCGTTTTTGGGACGCAATTCGGGCCAATCCAAGTTACTTATCAGTTCCATGAAGGCCGTAAAACTTTTGAATAAAGGTTGTACGGGCTATTGGTGTTTTGCTTTAAAAACGGAAGGAAACGAAGTCGATTTCTCTTCGATTCCAGTTGTTAATGAGTACCCCGATGTTTTTCCGGATGATCTCCCGAGACTACCGCCAGATCGAGAGATAGAATTTACCGTAGACTTAGAGCCAGATGCGGCTCTGATTTCCAAAGCACCTTATCGGATGGCACCCTCCGAGATGCAGGAATTGAAGACTCAGCTGGGAGAACTTTGGAAAAAGGGTACATCAGACCGAGCGCTTCGCCTTGGGGCGCGCCTGTTCTCTTCGTGAGGAAGAAAGATGGTTCACTACGTTTGTGCATCGACTACCGTGAGCTGAACAAAGTAACCATCAAGAACAAGTACCCTCTACCTCGTATAGAAGATTTATTTGATCAATTGCAAGGGGCTGCAGTTTTCTCGAAAATTGATTTAAGATCTGGGTATTATCAACTCGGGGTGAGGGAGTCCGACGTTCCGAAGACGGCATTTCGGACGAGATATGGGCATTATGAATTTGTAGTTATGCCTTTTGGGTTGACTAATGCACCAGCAGTATTCATGCAGTTAATGAATAAGATATTCATCGAGTACCTCGACAGGTGTGTAGTCGTCTTTATTGACGACATCCTAATCTATTCTCGAGATAAGGAGGAACATGCCCGACACTTGCGTTTGGTTTTAGACATTTTGAGAACCGAGCACCTCTATGCAAAATTCTCGAAATGTGAGTTTTGGTTGAAAGAAGTTATGTTTCTCGGCCATGTGATTTCGGCCGAAGGGGTTCGTGTAGACCCGCAGAAGATCGAGGCAGTGCTAGATTGGGCACCGCCTAAAGATGTTAAGGAAGTTCGTAGCTTTTTGGGCCTTGCTGGGTATTACCGTCGGTTTGTCGAGGGGTTCTCGAAACTCGCTCGACCGCTTACGAAATTACTCCAGAAGACCGAAAAGTTTGTTTGGACGGATGAGAGACAACAGAGCTTCGATGAACTAAAGAGACGTTTGACTTCAGCGCCAATTTTAACTTTACCGCATGGTAGCGAGGGCTTTGCAGTCTACAGTGACGCTTCGGGTCAAGGCCTGGGCTGTGTTCTTATGCAGCATGATAAGACAATAGCTTTTGCGTCACGACAATTAAAGCCTTATGAGATGAATTATCCTACTCACGATTTGGAATTGGCCGCAATTGTCTTCGCGCTCAAGATTTGGCGGCATTATTTGTATGGTTCACCGTGCCGGATTTATACCGATCACAAGAGCCTGAAGTATATTTTCAGTCAGAAGGAGCTGAATATGAGACAGAGACGTTGGCTAGAGTTGATAAAGGATTATGATTTGGAAATTCTTTACCACCCCGGAAAAGCCAATGTCGTTGCAGATGCTTTGAGCCGCAAATCGGCATCTCTTCAAATGCTCGAGGTTCTTACGCCCTGCATTTAAAATTCGTCGGGATTTAATTGAGCAAGGGATAGAAGTTTGGCTTCAACGAGTACAGGGACAGGTTGTGTACTCTCGAAATTACTTCGTCCTTAGTTGATGACATCAAAGGGAAGCGGTGGAGTGACCCGATGATTTCTCAAGCGAAGGAAGATGTAATTAAAGGAAAAGCTCTGGCTTTATGGTTCACGAGGATAGTATTACGAGATTTCAGGCGTGCTATGTGTTCCGAACGATTTGGAGTTGAGACAGAGGATTCTCCGAGAAGCTCATGCTACGCCTTACTCAATCCACCCCGGAACGAGTAAGATGTACAAAGATTTGAAGCGAAATTTTTGGTGGAATAACATGAAGAAGGATGTTACGGAGTTTGTACTACGGTGCTTGACGTGTCAACAAGTCAAGATCGAACATCAACGACCAGCGGGGTTGTTGAAACCACTCCCCATTCCCGAGTGGAAGTGGGAAGACATCTCGATGGATTTCATCACTGGCATGCCGAGAACTCGGGCCGGAATGAATATGATTTGGGTAATTGTCGATCGGTTGACCAAGTCTGCACACTTCTTGGGTATTAAGGATACTTGGGGACCGGATAGACTGGCTCGAACCATTATCGCTGAGATCGTGAGGTTACACGGTGCCCCCAAGACCATTGTTTCTGATCGAGACGGCCGTTTTGTATCGCATTTTTGGCAGGCCGTTCATCAGGCTCTGGGTACTGAGTTGAGATTGAGCACTTCCTTTCATCCTCAATCGGACGGTCGATGCAGAGGACGATTCAGACGTTGGAAGATATGTTGCGGGCTTGTGCCTTAGACTGGAGTAATGATTGGGAGCTTCACTTGCCGTTGATCGAGTTTGCTTACAATAATAGTTGGCATGCGTCGATCAAAATGGCACCCTTCGAGGCACTCTATGGTAGGCGATGTAGGTCGCCATTATGTTGGGACGAGGCTTCTGAGCTAGTTGGGACGGAACTGGATATGTTGTTGGAGACCAAGGAAAAGATTTCTATTATCCGGGACCGATTGCTGACTGCCCAGAGTCGTCAGAAATCTTATGCTGATACTCGTCGTCGACCCTTGGAGTTCGATGTAACACCCCAAACTAGGCGGATATTACAGTGTCGTGAATCCCCAACTGGGACCCACCAGACGAATGAAAATGATGAATTAAATAATATAATTGTAGTATCGAACCACATTATATTACCAAATACTCCGATGAGGAGTTTAAGTACAACACACCAGGACAATACCGAATACTAGTATATTCTATATGAAGATAAAATACACGACACTGAATGAAACGGAGTATCCAAATGAAAGTCTGCAGCGGAAAATAAAGGATAATAACATGAATAACTGAAAGATCGGGGGCCCCTACTAGTATCACTGGGACTCCTCGACATCAACATGCTATTCCCGTGCTTTTGCCTTGCCATGACCTGAAAAACAAAATCCCCAAACGGGGTCAGTTACAAAGAACAACAATCCTCAAGGGTTGAAAATACACAATCATGATTATATCTGAAGTTATGAAATATCTTTAGTTATGAATTACGCTGAAGAGGAGTACCATAGTACGCCCGTAGTGTTCTGTGCAAGTGTACAAGACGGATGACCGGACACACCCGTCCTTGTACCTAATTAGTCTCACGGAGGTAAACGTTACCGTGTGCACAGTCCAATGTATCACTCCCAATACATGGCCATCATGTGCCCGACTAAAAATTCCACACATCCGCACCCGGCCACGCAATATGAACCCAGAAGGTCATATGAACGAGAATGACCATAATGAATATCAATGAATAATAATAATCTGACAACGTCAAGAATGACTTACCGAGATGAAAGTGATAATGAAGTGATTGATAGTTTCAATGAAATGATTGGAACCGCCGTTCCTCGTTAATGAAGTGATTATTCGACAATTACAAGTCTCAATATGATTAATACAATGATGAATGAGTTATGATTATGAATGATCAACAACAAAAGGAATGAATATCCTTTTAACCGAGTAAGAATCAACTTACACAGCACCGGTGAAAATTATCCTTCCACGAACAGCGTCCTAATTGAGATATCGGTCGCTCGAACAACCTTGAATAATAAAATTACCAACAATCCGTTCAATATACGAATCAAACACGAATATAACGAACTCAAAACGTCGATACGACTAAACCAAGTCCATTGAGGCATTAAATCAAACACGTTGCGGCCAAACTCCGATCGTTTACAATCAAACCTCAATATTCCAATATCAAATCCCTCAAGAAGTGTTTCAAACCAACAAACATATTCCAAATGATCAATAATCCAAAATGAATATCCGAAAACGTGATTATAACGACAATTAATCGAAAAACCCCAATTTCAACCCGATATTCAAGGTGTTCTTGAATAATCCCTCAATAATCCAATGAATCCTTATACAAACTCATAATCATATACATATCCCTTCATATAACATGATTATAACGTCCAAAACATCATATCTCAACACAAAATCGAAGTCCAAGGTGTTGATGAAATTACCTCTAGAAGATCCAACCACTTCGATCCGAAGAACACGAGTTTAATCGAGTATCCAAGCTTCCCAAATGATTGAAGATGATGAAAAATACACACTCAAATGATAATTGATGAAGAAATCTCTCCCTCAAGACCCTCTCTCGCGTATGAAGGTGAAAGAATGAAGAAATGAGCTGAAATGCTAAAAAAAACGAATTTAAAGGGGTTTCTTTGATGCATCGGACACGGCGCGTGCCGATCGGCACGGCAGCTACATGGCAATCGGCCGACAGGACTCGACCGTGTCACCTTGACACGGTCGCGCGCCGAAGGGGCCTTCCGATAGTGACCTGTCCGACAGTGACTCGGTACGGCGCGGCGCTTCGGCATTGACTCGACCGTGTCCTGGAACACGGTCGGGCGTATGGGCAGTCGGTTCTGGATTATCCGGAAGAGTTCGACTCGGCCATGCCAGACGACACGGTCGAGTCCTGTGGCAGAGACTTCGGCATTTCCGGACGAGTACAGCACGGCCGTGTCGGACGACACGGCCGAGTTCGGTCGGCAGTGATCGGCCAATAACTGAACAATGAGCGGGTGAGCTAAAACGACCATAACTCTCTCTTCCGGACTCCGATTGACTCACCGTTTGAACCATTAGAAAGCTAACTCGATGCTCTATAATATTGCAAAGATTCAGAATTTTTGGAGTTACCAAAAATTAATGGTGATCTAACAAAGTCGAACTCATATGCGGAAAGTTGAAACAATGGACAATAACGATACACAACTCGAAGTTTTTCCGAACGGTGAACAAGGGTGAATGAACATGATTGATGAATGATTATAAATGAGTGAAAATCCACTGAGTGACAATCACCGAATGAAATTACTGAATGATAATGACTGAATTACAACCGGGTATTACATACACCCCCCCCTTAAAAGAGTTTCGTCCCCGAAACTAAGGGTCAAACAACTCAGGATAACTCTTCCGCATACTATCCTCGGTTTCCCAAGTAGCCTCTTCGACTCCGTGTCTAGACCACTGAATCTTGTCCAAAGGAATCGACTTATTTCTCAACTGTTTGATTCGCCGCTCTAAGACTCGTATAGGACGCTCCTCATATGAATGGTCGTCGGCGATTTCGATTTCGTCGAACTGAAGTATGTAACTCGGGTCGGCAACATACTTCCGCAACTGAGAGACGTGAAACACATTATGAATTCGGCTCAACGCCGGAGGTAAAGCCAGTCGATAGGCTAACTCGCCTACTCGATCCAAAATCTTAAACGGTCCAATGAATCTCGGACTCAACTTACCCCTCTTCCCAAAACGGAAGATACCACGACTCGGGGATACCTTGACCAACACGTGGTCACCTGCCTCGAATTCTAATGGTCGACGACGGTTATCTGCATATGATTTCTGTCGACTCTGAGCGGTCAACAAATGACTCCTGATCAGAGCTACCTTCTCACGGGCGGCTATAAGCATATCGGGCTCGGTGCCGATTGATTTTGATAGGTCATCCCAACACAAGGGAGATCGACAACGACGACCGTACTGTAACACCCCCCGAGATATTCGGAGAATATCACAGCGCCGTAAATCCCGACCTGGGATTCACTAGGCTTATCTCACTCACAACGTATTAAATTTAATAAAATCCACTTGGGAATCAATAAACTCGATACAACCAAGGAAGTTCAACCACGGACAAACAATACCATGAAGAAATACAAGAAGTTGTACGACAATGGAAAAGGACTTTCCTAAAGTACTCGAGTACCACTTATTATTACAAGGATAAAAGGGACCGAAGAGAACAATGACCAAACAAAGTAGAACACAACTAGCCACAGTATCACGCCTCGCCATCCTCATCGTATCGTCCCGGCGCTCGCTCGTAAGGTTCCTTAGGACCTGAAAAACACAAAAGTAAATTTTCCCCAAACGAGAGGGGTTAGGGCAAGTATTACAAGTGAAATGTCAAGTCTTATACATAAAAGCATATGCACCAATTCAAAGCCATGATAATGATTTTCCGGAAAATACAATTATCCAAACATATTTGGAAATGATGATATCTCTTGATTAACCGTGGACTCGACAATGCGCGAATCCCTCCTCGACCCCGTCGGATCATCTCGGAGTGGCTAACCCAAATGTTCACGGAACCGACATAAGCGGAACCCTCCTCGACCCCGTCGGGTCCTCTCGGAGTGAACGAAAGCAACTCTCACAATCACATGCATTACTTTTCACATTTAAAAACATAACTTTCACAAGAATCGCTTGCCTGGAAACGAGAGGAGAGGGTACAAACGACAAGGTACCAAGATCGAAGGATTCAACAACTCCGAACCTAGACAAGTTCGTAATTCAATTATCAAAACCCCATCGGTATGAAAATAAGTTGGAATCACCCGAATTTACTACCCCGATGCATGTGTTCCGGGAATAATTCTCTTGGATAGTGAATCGCAAGTCAAATATCCCAAACACTTAAGAACTCCCGAAATACACCATTGAATCTATAAGAAAACATGTATCCAAGGTAGATAACTCGTAATCGATATATTCTAACATAACAACAAGCTGGATCGAAGAAATCGGATGGAAAATCCCCAAATCCCGAAAATCTAGGGTTGTGAGAATTTTACCTTGATTTGGAGCGGTGGAGAGGATTAAACGTTGATAAATCCGAACTAGAAACTCAAAGATGTTGCTAGATAATTGCAGCTCGAAGAACTCCTCACAAATCGCCCGGAATCGCCTAGAATCGCCCAAGGAGGTGAAGGTAGGAAGAAATGACGATTTGGGAATGGAAATGTCCTATTTATACTAAATAGGGACTAGCGTGCGCTAGCCATGAAAAATAGCGCGCGCTATCGGACTCACCAGGCAATCCAGTAGCCTCTGTCAGCTCTGTTAGCGTACGCTAACACCTGCTCATAGCGTGCGCTAGTGGCTTCAATTAGCGTGCGCTAATTATTTCTAATAGCGTGCGCTACCTGGTAGTCAGTGCCCAGTCCAGAACCTACTGTCCCCAGCTCTGCTCTCTTTAGCGAACGTTACTCTAGTAACGTAGCGTGCGCTACCACCAAAATCTAGCGTATGCTACCAGTCACACCTAGCGTACGCTAGGAATTCCCTTTCGATCCGGTAGCTCTTTGGGTGTCGCCTCGATACATTAGTAGCGTGCGCTAATGATAATGGATAGCGTGCGCTACCCTCTTTAAATTAGCGTGCGCTACAAGGTGTGCGTAGCGTGCGCTACCCATTACACGAAGGTAGTATAATCGCATCAAGGATCCGAAAACAGCGACGATCCGAACAAGAAAAGGGGTAAATCCAATTGATAAGAGTTCCAAGATCCATATAAGCTTACCAAACACTTATACGAGCGTAAAAATTACAAAGTACAAGAGTAGAAGATTTACAAAAAGTACGGGTATTACACGTACAAGGCCTCGTAAGGTGCCATCTTAATCGAAGCATGCCAACTATTATTATACGTGAACTCGATCAATGGTAGTTGGGCTTCCCAATCGTCTTTCCAATCGAGGACACATGCCCTCAACATATCCTCTAATATCTGAATAGTTCTCTCTGATTGTCCGTCGGACTGAGGATGAAAGGCAGTACTGAGATTAAGCTGAGTTCCCATAGCACGATGAACTGATTTCCAAAAATGTGACATAAACCGTCCGTCACGATCGGAAACGATACTTTTAGGAGTACCGTGCAGTCTCACTATCTCTTTGATGAATAACTGGGCAAGTCTCTCGGGACCCCACATATCCTTGATTTCAAGAAAATGAGCTAATTTAGTAAAGCAGTCCGCGATCGCTCAGATCGTATTCATGCCACGACGACTCGTCGGCAACTCGTGATGAATTCCATAGAAATGTCTTCCCACTTCCATTCTGGAATAGGGAGCGGTATCAGCATACTCGCCAGTCACTGATGTTCCATCTTGACTTGCTGATAGGCTAAACATCTCGAAACAAATTCCGCGACTTCTCGCTTCATATTACTCCACCAGAAATTTCGTTTCAAGTCCTTGTACATCTTGCTAGACCCCGGATGAACAGAATAAGGGGTAGCATGAGCTTCTCTCAAAATAGAGTTTTTCAGCTCGTCATTCGCCGGTACGCACAACCGGTTCTTAAACCTCAAAAGTCCATCCTCGTGGACCACGAATCCAGGGGCTTTCCCCTGAGCCACATCTTCACGGATGCGCAACAATGAAGGGTCTGAACTCTGATTCTCTCTGATTACCTCCTCAAGTGACGATGAAATCTCTAACATACAAAGCTGTCCCTGAACTTGCTGAAGCCAGACCTCGATCTCGGGTCTAAGGAATTCCTGCTGAAGCTCCTTCTGAACTATTAAACGAGCAAGCATCTGCTCCTGAACGGACTTACGACTCAAGGCGTCGGCGACAACATTCGCCTTGCCCGGGTGGTAAAGGATCTCGATATCAAAATCTTTGATTAGTTCCAACCAACGCCTCTGTCGCATATTTAACTCCTTGTGAGTAAATATATACTTCAATTCTTGTGATTGGTGAAGATCTGACAGGTGATGCCATAAAGGTAACGACGCCAAATTTCCAACGCGAAAACCACGGTTGCTAGCTCCAGCCGTGGGTTGGATAATTAACCAGCTAATCCGAGGAAACATCGGATTTACTTAATATCTTTTGGAGGTTGCCAATCTCGGATAGTCTCTGTCTTCTGAGGGTCGATGTAATACCCGGTTGTAATTCATTCATTTTCATTCAGTAATTATCAGTCTGTAATTGTCACTCAGTAATTCTCACTCGTTAATAATCACTCATCATTCTTGACTCATTCATTGGTGTTCACGGTTGGCATGTTGTAGTCGTATATCAGTTACCGATCGGCATGTCATCTCCGTTTAGAGATCGACGGGAGTATTATTATTTTCATCGTGATTGGTAGTCGTATACTGGGAGCATCATCCGTGGCTTGTGTTAGACTTGTTCATTTTCACATTCTTATGTTATGTCGGATCATTCATCAGTCGTATCGTGGAATCGGAGTTATCGGAATTTTCAACTTGGCCAGCATCGAGTTACGGCCGTAAGGACTTTGGGTTACGGCCGTAACAAGGGTTCGTGTTTTCAGGCCATTTGGACGAAAGGGACTTACGGCCGTAAGGTCCTGTGGTACGGCCGTAAGTTGAGCAGTGCGGCCGTAAAGGCTGGCGATTCTGGCCGTCTGCGTCAATGAGCTACCGAGACATTTTTGGCGAAGGTGAGTTACGGCCGTAAGGATGGTGAGATACGGCCGTAAGTGGTGTTCGTAATTTTGGTTGTTGTCGACCAAGGGTGACTTACGGCGTAAGGGTTGCGGCATACGGCCGTAAGTCGGGAAGGTACGGCCGTAAGGCTTGGCGATTCTGGCCGTCTGCAGCGGCGTGGTGCTGGTCATTTCGACGAAGAGGGCTTACGCCGTAAGTTTGGCGATTACGGCCGTATCATCCGAGTTACGGCCGTAAGGTGTGCGGTTCTGGCCGTAAGGGTGTCGACGGATGTTTTTGACGAAGGCGGGTTACGCCGTAACTCGGGAAGCGATTCTGGCCGTAAGTCTGCCGGCGAGCTTTGACGGCCGAGTTACGGCCGTATGAGCTAGCCGGCTACGGCCGTAAGGCCGTTGACTTGGAAAGTTACGGCCGTAAGAGGGCCGAGTTACGGCCGTAACTTCCGGCAGTACTTAAGGAGTTGGTCGGGTCTTTTCACCTCACTTTTTCATTTTTTCCTTCTTCATCCGAGAGAGAGAGTTGAGAGAGAGATTTTATCATCATCAATCACTTCAGTGTGTAATCTTCATCATCTTCATTCCTTTGGGAAGCTTGGATACTCGTTATAACTCGTGTTCATCGGATCGAAGTGGTTGGATCTTCAAGAGGTAAATTCTTCAACACCTTGGATTTCGATTTTGTGTTAAGATATGATGTTTTGGACGTTATGATCATGTTATATGGAGGGATATGTATATGATTATGAGTTTGTATAAGGATTCATTGGATTATTGAGGGATTATTCAAGAACACTTTGAATATCGAATTGGATTTGGGGATTTTCGATTAATTGTTGTTATAATCACGTTTTTGGATATTCATAGCGGACTATTGATCGTATTGGAGATGTTTTGGTTGATTTGAAACACTTCTTGGGGATTTGAAGTTGGTATTGTTGAGGTTTAGTTGTAATCAATCGAAGTTGGCCTCAAAGTGTTCGATATAATGCCCCAATGAACTTGGTTTAATCGTATCGACGTTTTGAGTTCGTTATATTCGTGTTTAATTCGTTTATTAATCGGATTGTTGGTAATTGTATTGAATTAAGGTTGTTCGAGCGACCGACACTTCATTTAGGACATTTGTTCGAGGAAGGACTTTCTTCATCGGTATTGAGTAAGTTGATTCTTACTCGGTTAAAAGGATATTCATTCCTTTTGTTGTTGATCATTCATAATCATAACTCATTCATCATTGTATTAATCATTTTGAGACTTGTAATTGTCGGATAATCATTTCATTAGCGAGGAACGGCGGTTCCAATCATTTCATTGAAAACTATCAATCACTTCATTATCACTTTCGTATCGGTGAGTCATTCTTGACTTTGTCGGATTATTATTATTCATTGATATTCATTATGGTCATTCTTGTTCATATGACCTTCAGGTTCATATTGCGTGGCCGGGTGCGGATGTGTGGAATTTTTAGTCGGGCACGTGATGGCCATGTATTGGGAGTGATACATTGGGTGTGCACACGGTAACGATTACCTCGTGAGACTAATTAGGTACAAGGACGGGTGTGTCCGGTCATCCGTCTTGTACACTTGCACTGAGAACACTACGGGCGTACTATGATGCTCCTCTTGGCGTAATTCATAACTAAGGATATTTCATAACTTGATTAAATCATGTTTGTGTATTTTCAACCCTTGAGGATTGTTGTTACGTATGGCGGCCCGTTGAGATTTTATTTTAGTCACGGCAAGGCAAGGGCACGGGAAGAGCATGTTGTGGCGGCGAGTCAGTGATACTAGTAGGGGCCCCAGTCATTCCGTTTGTTCGATCATTTTGATCATTTCGATTATTTCGTCATTTGTATTTTCATTTGCAAATTAGTTTGAAATGTTTATTTATTCAGGGTGGTGTATTTTATCTTCATATAAAATACACTAGTATTCGGTATTGTCCTGGTGTGTTGTACCTAAACTCCTCATCGGAGTGTTTGGTAATATAATGTGGTTAGGTACTCCAATTATATTATTTAATTCATCATTTTCATTTGCCGGGTGGGTCCCAGTCGGGGATTCACGGCACTGTAATATCCGCCTAGTTTGGGGTGTTACAGAGTTGGTATCGGAGAGTGGTTTTGAATACTACCCTCCAAGTCATGTCTCATTTGAAATCAGCGTCATCGGACTAGTATCATTGGACTTTCACGTCACGTGTGACCTGTGCAAATGCCGAGCCAATCAGACCAAGAACTGTAAGATTTCTAATGCCATGGTATAATTTCTGACAATAGTCATTCATTCATCATTCATCAATTAACAATCCTCAAACATCATCATTCAGTATGATCAGGACGATCATGTTAACTCATTAATCACTTAATTCATTTCATTATTCAGTTGTTGATCAGGAAGATCAAATCATCAATTATGTTAACTTGTTCAAGATAATCATGTCATCTCGCTTAATCATTCATTTAATCACCGTATTAAAGCGTGTATGCTCATTTTCATCATCCCATATCATAATCATAACATAATATTCATGCGGGAAATATAATCATCATGTGACTTTCCTACTCCGGTATGGAAAGAGCCGGCAGAGGACGAGGAGGACGAGGCCGTGGAGCGGGCCGAATCCAGGAACTCGCGCGAACACTCGTCTGGCGAGAAATAATGCTAATTCATCGAATAGCGACAGCGCCACTCACTCACGGACGCGATCATTCACTGTCAGGAGTCGTGCAGGACACGGCTCGGTCGGAGGGTGTCCGGTCGACCCACTCGCATTTATGCAGGCATGATGGCCCAAATGACTCGGATGGCTCGGTTGATGGAGACGATGCATAACTCCGTCAATCGAATCGCGAGCTCCTCCGCCGCCACCTCGGAGGCAAGAGAGGAATGTGAGTAACATCATCGGCGATATCTCTGCTTGAAGGCCACCTACTTTTGAGGGCTCGTCTGAGCCGGCAGATATCATTCATTGGCTCGAGCATTTCGAGAAGCTGTTTGCGATGGTAGAGTGTCCCGAGGGACACAAAGTTTCTGTTGCGGCTTACTACCTGGGTAAGAGCGCACATTCTTGGTGGTTATCGTTGAAGCCCACCGAAGGATCTTGTACTTGGGATCAGTTCAAGACTCTCATGATGGAGAGGTATTATCCGGCCCCACTCAGAGAGGCCAAGCTGTCAGAATTGCTCACCCCCGACCCCTCAACAGACGAGGATGTTCTCGCCATTGCCGAGAAATTTCAGGAACTTCTTCCTTTCGCCTCATCCATCATTCATTCAGAGGCGGATAAGATTAAGTATTTCAGCAAGAGGCTGAAACCCCGTATGAGACTACAGTTGCTTAATCATAATTGCACCTCGTTGGCCGAATTCATCGAGAAAGCTCTCACCTACGAGCTTACTGCTAAAGAAATTGCTAAGCAGCAACCTTCGTCTGCTAGCAAGAAATCGAAGAACCGTGTCGATCGGCGGTGTGCTACTTTCAAGAAACCCCGTGCGAGCTCTGCTTTCTCGAGCGACCTCTGTGTCGTCTAAACCCGCGGAATCTCGGTCTCGAGCGGCGGTTCGCCATCACTGTTATAACTGTGGAGATCCTGGTCATGTCGGCACCAAGTGTCCGAGACACTGTCACTTGTCATAATTGTGGAATTGTTGGGCATAAGGCCCGTTTTCCCGTAGGGACTCAAACCTACTCGAGACTTCATCTCAAGCCCCGAAGCGATCGGCCGTTGAATCAGGCCACTTCAATCGGCGTCGTTTAAAGCAGCGGGAGCGACTAAAGGTGGAGCCTATAGCGTGACAGGAGCGTCGGTGCGGGACTAGCAAGCCCGGATTTATGAGATGAAGAAGACCGATGATCCAGAGGCCCGAATGATCTCAGGTACACTCGATATTCTATCTCAACCTGTGTGTACCCTTTTTGATACTGGTGCATCGCATTCATTCATTTCCGAGTCATGTTTGAGTAGACTACGTCTGGGTAGTGCTTCTAGTTGTGAGCCTTACGTCATTGGCCTACCTGATGGTAGACGAATTATCGGTAATCGTGAGATTCGGAATTGTCCGATTCAGTTTCATGGTCATATATGGCCAGCGGACCTAATCGTAGTAGATTTGCCGAGGGACGACGTCATCTTGGGTATTGATTGGATGGATCGTCATGATGCCATCATTAGTGTCCGTAAGCGTTTGATCACTATCATTTCAGACGATGGGGTGGAATGTGTGTTTCAGGGAGGTAATCCCGGCTGTTCTGGTAAAGTCATTAATTTGATGAAAGCAGTAAGATTACTCAATCAGGGATGTGTCGGTTATTGGTGCTATATGGCCAAAACCGAGAAGTCATCAGTAATGTTGACGGATATTCCGGTAGTGAGGGAGTATGCCGACGTTTTTCCAGACGAATTACATGGGTTGCCGCCACAGAGAGATGTGGAGTTCACGATTGAGTTGGAGCCTGGTACGTCTCCGATATCAAAGGCACCGTACCGGATGGCCCCGACCGAAATGCAGGAATTAAAGAACCAACTTGAGGAGTTGTTCGAGAAGGGTTATATCCGACCGAGTGCGTCTCCGTGGGGAGCACCCGTGTTGTTTGTCAAGAAGAAGGATGGTTCATTTCGTTTGTGTATCGATTATCGGGAGTTGAACAGAGTAACAATCAAGAATAAGTATCCCTTACCCCGTATTGACGATCTCTTAGATCAACTTCAGGGAGCTTCAGTATTTTCCAAGATCGACCTAAGATCTGGATATCATCAGTTGTGGATTCGAGAGTCGGATATCGCGAGGACGGCGTTTCGAACACGCTATGGTCATTATGAGTTTGTGGTTATGCCGTTCGGATTGACTAATGCACCTGCAGTATTTATGGAGTTGATGAATCGGGTTTTCATCGAATTTTTGGATCGGTTTGTTGTTGTCTTCATCGATGACATTTTGATTTATTCTCGTGACCGGGAGGAGCACGAGTTTCACCTGCATCAAGTGCTCGACGTGTTGAGACGAGAACAACTTTATGGGAAGTTTTCTAAATGTGAGTTCTGGATGTCCGAAGTGACTTTTCTCGGACATGTAATTTCATCAGACGGAGTTCGTGTCGATCCTCAGAAGACGTAGGCTATTCGAGATTGGCTACCTCCGAAGAACGTTAAGGAAATCCGAAGTTTCCTCGGATTAGCGGGTTATTATCGGCGATTTGTAGAGGGATTTTCTAGAATCGCTCAACCCTTAACGAACCTTTTGCGGAAGGATAAGAAATACACGTGGTCCGACGCGTGTCAGCGGAGTTTTGAGGAACTCAAGAGTCGGTTAATGTCAGCACCTGTATTTTCCTTGCCGCAGGGGACGGAAGGATTTGTGGTCTATAGTGATGCGTCCGGATAGGGTCTCGGATGTGTGCTCATGCAGAACGGGAAAGTTATTGCCTATGCTTCACGGCAATTGAGGCCTTACGAGGTTAATTATCCGACCCACGACCTGGAGCTAGCAGCCGTGGTGTTCGCTTTGAAGATTTGGCGTCATTACCTTTATGGCGTCACTGCCGATATTCACCGATCATAAGAGCTTAAAGTATATATTTATTCAGAAGGAGTTAAATATGCGTCAGAGACGGTGGTTGGAATTAATCAAAGATTATGATATCGAGATCCTCTACCACCCGGGCAAGGCGAACGTTGTCGCCGACGCCTTGAGTCGCAAGTCCGTTCAGGAGCAGATGCTTGCTCGTCTAACAATTCAGAAGGAGCTTCAGCAGGAATTTCTTAGACCCGAGATCGAGGTCAGCCGGCGAGTTCGAGACGGCTTTGTATGTTAGAGATTTCATCGTCACTCGAGGAGGCAATCCGAGAGAATCGGAGTTCGAGACCCTTCATTGTTGCGCATCCGTGAGGATGTGACTCAGGGGAAAGCCCCTGGATTCGTGGTCCACGAGGATGGACTTTTGAGATTTAAGAATCGGTTGTGCGTACTGGCTAATGACGAGTTGAAAAACTCGATCTTGAGAGACGCTCATGCTACCCTTATTCTGTTCATCCGGGGTCCAAAGAAGATGTACAAGGACTTGAAACAAAATTACCGGTGGAGTAATATGAAGGCGAGAAGTTGCGAATTTGTTTCGAGATGTTTAACTCACAACAAGTTAAGATTGAACATCGGCGGCGGGTATCTTGAAACCTCTTCCTATTCCCGAATGGAAATGGGAAGACATTTCTATGGATTTCATCACGAGTTTGCCGACTAGTCGTCGTGGCATGAATACGATCACGGTGATTGTGGACCGCTTAACAAAATCGGCTCATTTCCTTGAGATCAAGGATACGTGGGGTCCCGAGAAGTAGCTCGATTGTTCATCAAGGAGATAGTGAGGCACGGTACTCCTAAGAGTATCGTTTCCGATCGTGACGGACGATTTGTGTCTCATTTTTGGAAATCGATTCATCGTGCGATGGGACCTCGGCTCAATCTCAGTTCCGCCTGTCATCCTCAGTCCGACGGGCAATCAGAGAGGACTATTCAGACATTAGAGGACATGTTGAGGGCATGCGTCCTCGATTGGAAGGACGATTGGGAAGCCCAACTACCATTGATCGAGTTCACGTATAATAATAGTGGCATGCTTCCATTAAGATGGCACCTTACGAGGCCTTGTACGGTCGCCGTTGTCGGTCTCCTTTGTGTTGGGATGACTTGTCGAATCAATCGGCACTGAGCCCGATATGCTTATAGCCGCCGGGAGAAGGTAGCTTTAATCGGAGTCGTATTTTGTGGCTCGAGTCGGCGAAATCTATGCGAGATAATCGTGCCGACCACTAGAGTCCGAGACGGGTGACCACGTTTTGGTCAAGGTATCCCCGAGTCGAGGTATTTTCCGTTTCGGAAAACGGGGGAAGTTGAGTCCGAGATTCATTGGACCATTTGAAATTTTGGATCGAGTAGGCGAGTTAGCTTATCGACTGGCTTTACCTCCGGCTTTGAGCAGGATTCATAATGTATTTCACGTCTCTCAGTTGCGGAAGTATGTTGCCGACCCGAGTCACATTCTTCAGTTCGACGAAATCGAGATCGCAGATGATCATTCGTACGAGGAGCATCACATGCGAGTGTTAGAGCGGCGAATCAAACAGTTGAGGAACAAGACGATTCCTTTGGTCAAGATTCAGTGGTCTAGACACGGAGTCGAAGAGGCCACTTGGGAAACCGAAGAGAGTATGCGGGAGAGTCATCCCGAGTTGTTTGACCCTTAGTTTCGAGGACGAAACTATTTTTAAGGGGGGGAGTATGTAATACCCGGTTGTAATTCATTCATTTTCATTCAGTAATTATCAGTCTGTAATTGTCACTCAGTAATTCTCACTCGTTAATAATCACTCATCATTCTTGACTCATTCATTGGTGTTCACGGTTGGCATGTTGTAGTCGTATATCGATTCTGCGATCGGATGTCATCTCCGTTTAGAGTTCGACGGGAGTATTATTATTTTCATCGTGATTGGTAGTCGTATACTGGGAGCATCATCCGTGGCTTGTGTTAGACTTGTTCATTTTCACATTCTTATGTTATGTCGGATCATTCATCAGTCGTATCGTGGAATCGGAGTTATCGGAATTTTCAACTTGGCCAGCATCGAGTTACGGCCGTAAGGACTTTGGGTTACGGCCGTAACAAGGGTTCGTGTTTTCAGGCCATTTGGGCGAAAGGACTTACGGCCGTAAGGTCTGTGGTACGGCCGTAAGTTGGCGGAAATGCGGCCGTAAGGCTGGCGATTCTGGCCGTCGCGTCAATGAGCTACGAGACATTTTGGCCGAAGGTGAGGTGAGTTACGGCCGTAAGGTTGGTGAGATACGGCCGTAAGTGGTGTTCGTAATTTTTGGTTGTTGTCGACCAAGGGTGACTTACGGCCGTAAGGGTTGCGGCATACGGCCGTAAGTCGGGGAAGGTACGGTCGTAAGGCTTGGCGATTCTGGCCGTCTGGCAGTGCAGTGCACAGTCATTTCGGCGAAGAGGGCTTACGCCGTAAGTTTGGCGATTCGGCCGTATCATCGAGTTACGGCCGTAAGGTGTGCGGTTCTGGCCGTAAGGGTGTCGACGGATGTTTTTGGCGAAGGCGGGTTACGCCGTAACTCAGAGCGATTCTGGCCGTAAGTCTGTCGGCGAGCTTCGGGACGAAAGCGAGTTACGGCCGTGAGCTAGCCGGCTACGGCGTAAGGCCGTTGACTTGAAAGTTACGGCCGTAAGAGGGCCGAGTTACGGCCGTAACTTCCGATGCCTAAGGAGTTGGCGGGTCTTTTCACCTCACTTTTTCATTTTTTCCTTCTTCATCCGAGAGAGAGTTGAGAGAGAGATTTTATCATCATCAATCACTTGAGTGTGTAATCTTCATCATCTTCATTCCTTTGGGAAGCTTGGATACTCGTTATAACTCGTGTTCATCGGATCGAAGTGGTTGGATCTTCAAGAGGTAAATTCTTCAACACCTTGGATTTCGATTTTGTGTTAAGATATGATGTTTTGGACGTTATGATCATGTTATATGGAGGGATATGTATATGATTATGAGTTTGTATAAGGATTCATTGGATTATTGAGGGATTATTCAAGAACACTTTGAATATCGAATTGGATTTGGGGATTTTCGATTAATTGTTGTTATAATCACTTATTTGGATATTCATAGCGGACTATTGATCGTATTGGAGATGTTTTGGTTGATTTGAAACACTTCTTGGGGATTTGAAGTTGGTATTGTTGAGTTTTAGTTGTAATCAATCGAAGTTGGCCTCAAAGTGTTCGATATAATGCCCCAATGAACTTGGTTTAATCGTATCGACGTTTTGAGTTCGTTATATTCGTGTTTAATTCGTTTATTAATCGGATTGTTGGTAATTGTATTGAATTAAGGTTGTTCGAGCGACCGACACTTCATTTAGGACATTTGTTCGAGGAAGGACTTTCTTCATCGGTATTGAGTAAGTTGATTCTTACTCGGTTAAAAGGATATTCATTCCTTTTGTTGTTGATCATTCATAATCATAACTCATTCATCATTGTATTAATCATTTTGAGACTTGTAATTGTCGGATAATCATTTCATTAGCGAGCGGCGGTTCCAATCATTTCATTGAAAACTATCAATCACTTCATTATCACTTTCGTATCGGTGAGTCATTCTTGACTTTGTCGGATTATTATTATTCATTGATATTCATTATGGTCATTCTTGTTCATATGACCTTAAGGTTCATATTGCGTGGCCGGGTGCGGATGTGTGGAATTTTTAGTCGGGCACGTGATGGCCATGTATTGGGAGTGATACATTGGGTGTGCACACGGTAACGATTACCTCCGTGAGACTAATTAGGTACAAGGACGGGTGTGTCCGGTCATCCGTCTTGTACACTTGCACGTAACACTACGGGCGTACTATGATGCTCCTCTTGGCGTAATTCATAACTAAGGATATTTCATAACTTGATTAAATCATGTTTGTGTATTTTCAACCCTTGAGGATTGTTGTTACGTATGGCCCGGCCCGTTGGGGATTTTATTTTAGTCACGGCAAGGCAAGGGCACGGGAAGAGCATGTTGACGGCGACGAGTCAGTGATACTAGTAGGGGCCCCGATCATTCCGTTTGTTCGGTCATTTTGATCATTTGATTATTTGTCATTTGTATTTTCCATTGCAAATTCCGTTTGAAATGTTTATTTATTCGGTGGTGTATTTTATCTTCATATAAAATACACTAGTATTGGTATTGTCTGGTGTGTTGTACCTAAACTCCTCATCGGAGTGTTTGGTAATATAATGTGGTTCGGTACTACAATTATATTATTTAATTCATCATTTTCATTTGCCGGGTGGGTCCCAGTCGGGGATTCACGGCACTGTAATATCCGCCTAGTTTGGGGTGTTACAGAGTTGGTATCGGAGAGTGGTTTTGAATACTACCCTCCAAGTCATGTCTCATTTGAAATCAGCGTCATCGGACTAGTATCATTGGACTTTCACGTCACGTGTGACCTGTGCAAATGCCGAGCCAATCAGACCAAGAACTGTAAGATTTCTAATGCCATGGTATAATTTCTGGCAATAGTCGTTCATTCATCATTCATCAATTAACAATCCTCAAACATCATCATTCAGTATGATCAGGACGATCATGTTAACTCATTAATCACTTAATTCATTTCATTATTCAGTTGTTGATCAGGAAGATCAAATCATCAATTATGTTAACTTGTTCAAGATAATCATGTCATCTCAGTTAATCATTCATTTAATCACTGTATTAAAGCGTGTATGCTCATTTTCATCATCCCATATCATAATCATAACATAATATTCATGCGGGAAATATAATCATCATGTGACTTTCCTACTCCAGTATGGAAAGAGCTGGCAGAGGACGAGGAGGACGAGGCCGTGGAGCGGGCCGAATCCCGAGAACTCGCGCGAACACTCGTGCAAACGCGAGAAATAATGCTAATTCATCGAGTAGCGACGCTGCCACTCACTCACCTGGACGCGATCATTCACTGTCAGGGAGTCGTACCCGGGACACGGCTCAGTCAGAGGGTGTCCGGGTCGACCCACTCGCATTTATGCAGGGCATGATGGCCCAAATGACTCAGATGGCTCAGTTGATGGAGACGATGCATAACTCCGTCAATCAGAATCAGCAGGCTCCTCCGCCGCCACCTCAGAGGCAAGAGAGGAATGTGAGTAACATCATCGACGATATCTCTCGCCAGAGGCCACCTACTTTTGAGGGCTCGTCTGAGCCGGCAGATATCATTCATTGGCTCGAGCATTTCGAGAAGCTGTTTGCGATGGTAGAGTGTCCCGAGGGACACAAAGTTTCTGTTGCGGCTTACTACCTGGGTAAGAGCGCACATTCTTGGTGGTTATCGTTGAAGCCCACCGAAGGATCTTGTACTTGGGATCAGTTCAAGACTCTCATGATGGAGAGGTATTATCCGGCCCCACTCAGGGAGGCCAAGCTATCAGAATTGCTCACCCCCGACCCCTCAACAGACGAGGATGTTCTCGCCATTGCCGAGAAATTTCAGGAACTTCTTCCTTTCGCATCATCCATCATTCATTCAGAGGCGGATAAGATTAAGTATTTCAGCAAGAGGCTACAGTTGCTTAATCATAATTGCACCTCGTTGGCCGAATTCATCGAGAAATCTCTCACCTACGAGCTTACTGCTAAAGAAATTGCTAAGCAGCAACCTTCGTCTGCTAGCAAGAAATCGAAGAATCAGAATCGCCCGACGGCAATGCTACTTTCAAGAAACCCCGTGCGGGCTCTGCTTTATTGAGCGACCTCCCGTGTCGTCTAAACCCGCTGGAATCTCGCCTCGAGCGGCGCCCGGCCATCACTGTTATAACCGTGGAGATCCTGGTCATGTCGCACCAAGTGTCCGAGACACTGTCACTTGTCATAATTGTGGAATTGTTGGGCATAAGGCCCGTTTTTGCCGTAGGGACTCCAAACCTACTCGACTTCATCTCAAGCCCCGGCGCCACTGCTCGTAATCAAAGCCACTCAATCGGCGTCGTTTAAAACGACGGAGCGACTAAAGGTGGAGCCTATAGCCGCAGACGGAGGCGGCCCGGACTAGCAAGCCCCGGATTTATGAGATGAAGAAGACCGATGATCTAGAGGCCCGAATGATCTCAGGTACACTCGATATTCTATCTCAACCTGTGTGTACCCTTTTTGATACTGGTGCATCGCATTCATTCATTTCCGAGTCATGTTTGAGTAGACTACGTCTGGGTAGTGCTTCTAGTTGTGAGCCTTACGTCATTGGCCTACCTGATGGTAGATGAATTATCGGTAATCGTGAGATTCGGAATTGTCCGATTCAGTTTCATGGTCATATATGGCCAGCGGACCTAATCGTAGTAGATTTGCCGAGGCCTACTCCTCAAGTTGAATCTTCAACTCCTGCATTCTGGTCGGGGCCATCCGATACGGTGCCTTCGATAAAGGGGATGTACCGGCTCCAACTCACTCCTGAATTCCCCTACTCTATGTGAAGGCAACCAGATAACTCGTCTGGAAATACATCGTCAATCGATGACAATGATACCACGAATGATTGAACAACTCGATTGCCTTAGAAAGGCCAATCGATGAAAATGATACGATGAATGTTTGAATAACTCGATTGCCTTTGAAAGGTCAATCGATGAAAATGATACAATGAATGATTGAATGACTCGATTGTCTTAGAAAGGCCAATCGATGGAAATGGTGCAATGAATGATTGAATAACTCGATTGCCCTAGAAAGGCCAATCGATGAAAATGATACAATGAATGATTGAATAGCTCGATTGCGGAATTTCCCTGCTTTCGTCATAATAATACTTCTTCTGGAACAACGGGGATTACTTCCCTGAAGCACACATTCGACAACCAACGACGGAAAGATAGCGACCAAACGCTAACAAACATTGAGGATAGTATCAAGACGATCAAACCAACTAATACCGAAAATTACATCGTCCTAAGATAAATTCACCACGATTAGATCCATCTACCAATCGCGGTCATTAAGCTTAATTCGGTATGATTTCCGAAAAAATATTCCATCGTCAGGTAGACCGATGGTATTAGGTGCACAAGCAATAGGACTATCCCAAAATAAGTCTATTCAAACATGATTCAAAAATGAATGAATGCGGTGCACCAGTATCCAAAAAGGTACACACAGGTTGAAATAAAATTACGAGTTTACCTGAGGTCATTCGGGCCACCGGATCGTCGATCCTCCTCATCACATCAATCTGGGACTTGCCGGCCCCCGAACCGGACGCTCCCGTCTGATAAATATAAGCCCCAACTCTATTTGCTTCCATTGTCTTAAACGACGTTGACAAAGCAGTCTGATTCTGAAACGCTGATTGCTTCGGGGCCTGAGATGCCGCCGGAGCCGACTTGGAGTCCTTTCGGCAAAAACGGGCCTTATGCCCAAAATTCCCACAATTATAGCACGTGATAGACGGTTTCAGACACTCAGTGCTGAAATGACCCGGCGTTCCACAATTGAAACATGTGATGGCCGAACTGGCCACTCGGGACTGAGATCCCGCACGATTATGCGCCGTAGGAGGTCGCTCAGAAAATATAGGACTCACACGAGGCTTCTTGAAGGTTGACTGACCGCCTTCGGATTGATTACGCTTCGTTGATTTCTTGCCAACAGATGAAGGTTGTTGTTCAGCACTTTCCTTAGCAGTCGTCTCATACGGGAGAGTTCGCTCGATTAATCCGGCCAGAGTGGCGCAATGATGATTGAGCAACTGCACATGGGTCATCATGGCCTGCATAAAAGTGAGTGGATCAACCCGAACATCTCCTGATCGAGCCGAGTCCTGGGCACGATTTCCCGACAGCGAGTGATTATTTCCCGGGTTTCGGCCCGCACCGCGGCCTCTCCATGTGCACCCTCTGACAACTCTCCCCATACTGAAGTAGGAAGGTCGCATAATGATTATATTTCCCGCATGATTATCACTTATGATCATGTCATGAGATGATGAAAATGAGTATACATGCTCTACTTAGTGATTATATGAATGATTTACTGAAGTGACATGATTATGTGATGAAATTCTTGAAATGATTATCTTGAATAACTTAACAAGATTAATAATATGATCATCTAGATCGACAACTGATTAATGAAATGAATTAAGTAATTAATGAATTAACATGATCGTCCTGATCATTAACTGAGTAATGAAATGAATTAAGTGATTAATGAGTTAACATGATCGTCCTAATCACAATGAATGATGATGTTTGAGGATTGCTAATTGATGAATGATGAATGAATGACTATTGCCAGAATTTATACCATGGCGTTAGAAATCTTACAGTTCTTTCGGTCTGATTGGCTCGGCATTTGCACAGGTCACACGTGACGCGAAAGTCCAATGATACTAGTCTGAGGACGATGATTTCAAATGAGACATGACTCGGAAGGTAGTATTCAAAACCACGCTCCGATACCAACTCTGTAACACCCCAAACTAGGCGGATATTACAGTGCCGTGAATCCCCAACTGGGACCCACCAGGCGAATGAAAATGATGAATTAAATAATATAATTGTAGTACCGAACCACATTATATTACCAAATACTCCGATGAAGATTTTAAGTACAACACACCAGGACAATACCGAATACTAGTATATTCTATATGAAGATAAAATACACGACACTGAATGAAACGGAGTATCCAAATGAAAGTCTGCAGCGGAAAATAAAGGACAATAACATGAATAACTGAAAGATCGGGGCCCCCTACTAGTATCACTGGGACTCCTCGACATCAACATGCTATTCCCGTGCTTTTGCCTTGCCATGACCTGAAAAACAAAATCCCCAAACGGGGTCCGTTACAAAGAACAACAATCCTCAAGGGTTGAAAATACACAATCATGATTATATCTGAAGTTATGAAATATCCTTAGTTATGAATTACGCTGAAGAGGAGTACCATAGTACGCCCGTAGTGTTCTGTGCAAGTGTACAAGACGGATGACCGGACACACCCGTCCTTGTACCTAATTAGTCTCACGGAGGTAAACGTTACCGTGTGCACAGTCCAATGTATCACTCCCAATACATGGCCATCATGTGCCCGACTAAAAATTCCACACATCCGCACCCGGCCACGCAATATGAACCCAGAAGGTCATATGAACGAGAATGACCTTAATGAATATGAATGAATAATAATAATCTGACAACGTCAAGAATGACTTACCGAGATGAAAGTGATAATGAAGTGATTGATAGTTTCAATGAAATGATTGGAACCGCCGTTCCTCATTAATGAAGTGATTATTCGACAATTACAAGTCTCAATATGATTAATACAATGATGAATGAGTTATGATTATGAATGATCAACAACAAAAGGAATGAATATCCTTTTAACCGAGTAAGAATCAACTTACACAACACTGGTGACAATTATCCTTCCACGAACAGCGTCCTAATTGAGATATCGGTCGCTCGAACAACCTTGAATAATACAATTACCCCCAATCCGTTCAATATACGAATCAAACACGAATATAACGAACTCAAAACGTCGATACGACTAAACCAAGTCCATTGAGGCATTAAATCAAACACGTTGCGGCCAAACTCCGATCGTTTACAATCAAACCTCAATATACCAATATCAAATCCCCCAAGGAGTGTTTCAAACCAACAAACATCTTCCAAATGATCAATAATCCAAAATGAATATCCGAAACCGTGATTATAACGACAATTAATCGAAAACCCCCAATTTCAACCCGATATTCAAGGTGTTCTTGAATAATCCCTCAATAATCCAATGAATCCTTATACAAACTCATAATCATATACATATCCCTTCATATAACATGATTATAACGTCCAAAACATCATATCTCAACACAAAATCGAAGTCCAAGGTGTTGAAGAAATTACCTCTAGAAGATCCAACCACTTCGATCCGAAGAACACGAGTTTAATCGAGTATCCAAGCTTCCCAAATGATTGAAGATGATGAAAAATACACACTTAAATGATAATTGATGAAGAAATCTCTCCCTCAAGACCCTCTCTCGCGTATGAAGGTGAAAGAATGAAGAAATGAGCTGAAATGCTAAAAAACGAATTTAAAGGGGTTTCGGGTTCTGCTGACACGCCCGTGCCGATCGGCATGGCCGCGGCGCACAACTGGCCGACAGGGACTCGACCGTGTCATGCATGACACGGTCGCGGTGCGAAGGGGCCTTCAGATAGTGACCGTCCGACGCTGACTGCAGACGGCGCGGGCGTAAGATTGACTCGACCGTGTCCTGGAACACGGTCGGGCGTATGGGCAGTCGGTTCTGGCTTATCCGGTAGAGTTCGACTCGGCCGTGCCAGACGACACGGTCGAGTCCTGTGGCAGAGACTTCGGCATTTCCGGACGAGTACAGCACGGCCGTGTCGGACGACACGGCCGAGTTCGGTCGGCAGTGATCGGCCAATAACTGAACAATGAGCGGGTGAGCTAAAACGACCATAACTCTCTCGTCCGGACTCCGATTGACTCACCGTTTGAACCATTGGAAAGCTAACTCGATGCTCTATAATATTGCAAAGATTCAGAATTTTTGGAGTTACCAAAAATTAATGGTGATCTAACAAAGTCGAACTCATATGCGGAAAGTTGAAACAATGGACAATAACGATACACAACTCGAAGTTTTTCCGAACGGTGAACACGGGTGAATGAACATGATTGATGAATGATTATAAATGAGTGAAAATCCACTGAGTGACAATCACCGAATGAAATTACTGAATGATAATGACTGAATTACAACCGGGTATTACATTCAAAGTGGGGGATCATGTATTACTCAAGGTGTCGCCGACCCGTGGAGTTTTCCGCTTCGGAAAAAAGGGGAAACTTAGTCCAAGGTATGTCGGACCTTTCGAGATTCTAGATAGAGTTGGAGATTTAGCTTATCGCTTGGCGTTGCCTCCATATTTGAGTCACGTCCATAGTGTTTTTCATGTGTCCCAGTTGAGGAAGTACGTACCGGATCCGAGCCACATTATCGACTACAGTGAGATTGATATTGCCGAGGATATTACCTTTCCGGAGGAACCCGTGAAGATTCTTGAGGGCCGTGAGAAACAACTTCGGCATAAGACCATTCCACTGGTTAAAGTGCAATGGTCGAGGCATGGAGTCGAAGAGGTGACTTGGGAGACGGAAGAGAAGATGCGGGTGGAATACCCCGAACTATTTATTTCTTAAGTTTCGGGACGAAACTTCATTTTAGAGGGGGAGAATGTAATACCCGGTCGAAAGTCATGTCATTTCAAACCTCTTAATGTTCTTCGAATCGTGATTTGTTGGGCGAACCCTTGTAATCATTGCTTGGAACCACCGTTTTGGGGTTTCCGTACTTCTATTTCGTGTTATTGTTGCCCAGACATTGAATCCTATTGCTTTTATTCTCTTCCCGGGTCATTTTTCATCATTTTAGGACCCGAAGGGGGTGTGAGCCGCGGCACAAGGTGTAACACCCCAATTCACACAGGGGACATTACACGCCGTAGAAACCTCGTGAGGTCTACCAGGCTAACACAAGACACATAACCACAATGAAAAACCCCAAAAGATGCACTCAAGAGTAAACAGGGCCGTGGCCTCGGCCAAAACATTTCAACGGAGTACATGAAACATAATGTAAATATCAATTCATTGCCCACGCAGGGGACTTAAACCAAATTCGGAAGTAAGCAGTTTAACTCCAATACTCAACAAATGCAATGACAAAACATAAAAAGAACAATACAGACTCGAGCCACTATCATCAAGCCATCCCATCCTTCGCGTGCGTGCCCCGTGCCTGCTCCTCAGCTCTTCCGGTACCTGAAATGCATAAGACACATTTCCCCCATTTAAGGGGTTAGCATTCGAATAGCTAGTGCAAGTACACAATTACACAACATTATATACAAAATACAGTTTTTACACAATCATCCCAAACGTAAATCATTTGCCACATATATATTCCGGAATACTACATTGGCAATCACATCAATTTCCAATCATCACGATATCACAACTGGTATCCCGTGGCCGTACCCCTTAGTATCGACCCCCAGACATCCCGTCGAACACTCCGGGTGGAATACCACTTCGCGGCCGTACCCCTTAGTATCGACCCCGGACATCCCGTCGGACACTCCGGTGGAAGTTCAACCACACACGCACCCAAGTCCACCTCCGCGGCCGTACTCCCTTAGTATCGACCCCGGACATCCCGTCGGACACTCCGGTGGAAGGAACACAACTCACGCACTCAAAAATCACCATTCATCATTCATTTCAAAATCACAATATACATAACGAAATGTAATACATGTACTTGCCTTGAATTATTGACGACGCAACGAACGGAAAGGAAAGTCACCGATGAACGCTAGAACCAATGAAACCGAACCTAACGATTCAAGAATACAATCACAACCATTTCTAAATGAATACGGAATTGGAAAACACCCGAAAATCCGCCTACGATTCATGTATATTCGTATATAAACAACAACGAGGGCGGACCACAACCAAACCCTCTCGATTCCGTAAAATCACGAAATATACCATGAATCCGTGGAAAACTAAGAATATCAACAAGATTAATCATATTCATCAAGAATTCATCAACAAACGGAAAGAATCGGACAAAACCCCAAAATCCCCAATTATCCAAAAAGGTAGGGTTAAAGGAATTCTTACCTCCCGATGAATCAAGCATTCAAATCCAAAACCACGGGTTAGATCCGCAATCCGAGCCACCCGATCGAAAAGGGATGAAGAAATCTACACAAGTAAGTGATAGATGGAGGAACTCTCCCTCTCAAGTCTCTCTCTCTCGCACGGTTGAAGAAGGGGAGGAAATGAGTGAATTACGCTGAAAACAACACATTTATAGTGTAACACGTAGAACCTATCGGCCACCTATCGGCCGACAGCCCAACCGATACCCATACGGAATGCCGGCAGAGAGTCTATCGACCCCCTATCGGCCGAAAGGCTCCCGAAGTTCAAGGTGAAGAAATTTACCTATCGGCCAGCCTATCGGCCGATAGGCCCAACCGATACCCATACAGAATGTCGGCAGTAGAGTCTATCGACCCCCCCTATCGGCCGAAAGGCTCCTGGAAGTGATCGGCCAAAAACTGAAACGACCATAACTCTCTCGTCCGGACTCCGATTGACTCACCGTTTGAACCATCGGAAAGCTAACTCGATGCTCTATAATATTGCAAAGATTTAATATTTTTGGAGTCACCGAAAATAAATGGTGATCTAACAAAGTCGAACTCATCTGAGGAAAGTTGAAACAACGAACAATAACGAGATTATAGTTCAACAATTGACAGGAAGGACATACTGAAAGATACACGGGGGTCACTATGACCGAAAAATATACCAAAAATGAAAATACAAGGGAAAGAAAAATACCGGATATTACATTATCTCCCCCTAAAAATAAGTTTCGTCCCGAAACTTACAACACGAATAACTCGGGGTATCTCGACCTCATACTCTCCTCCGTTTCCCACGTGGCTTCCTCGGATCCATGCCTCGACCACTGCACTTTGACCAAGGGAATTGTTTTGTGCCTGAGTTGCTTCACTCGACGCTCTAAGATCTGAATCGGCCTCTCCTCGAAGGTAAGGTCTGCCCCAACTCGATTTCTCCAAAATCAATAATATGGCTAGGTCCGATACGTACTTCCTAAGCCGGGAAACATGAAATACGTTATGCACGTGGCTCGAGACGGCGGCAAGCCTAACCGATACGCAAGTTCTCCAACTCTATCTAAAATCTCAAACGGTCCGATATATCTCGGACTAAGTTTACCCTTCCGACCAAGCGGTAAACTCCCCGTGTCGGCGACACCTTAAGCAAGACGTGATCTCCCACCTCAAACTCCAACGGTCGGCGACGTGTATCGGCATAAGACTTGCCGACTGGCCGTCAAAGAATCTACCACGAATCAAGGTAACCTTCTCCCTCGTCTCAACTATCATGTCGGGCTCGGTACCGATTAGCCTGCACGTATCATCCCAACACAACGGCGATCCGCACCTCCTCCCATACAACGCTTGAAGGTGTGCCATTTTGATCGAGGCATGCCAACTATTGTTGTACGTGAACTCGATCAATGGCAAGTGTGTCTCCCAATCATCCTTCCAATCTAAAGCACGGGCTCGTAACATATCCTCTAGCGTCAGTATCGTCCGCTCGATCGTCCGTCTGCTCGAGGGTGGTAGGATGTACTAAGTCTCAACTCGGTTCCCAAAGCTCTATGAACGGCTGCCAAAATGTGATATGAACCGCCATCACGATCCGAAACAATACTCTTAGGTGTCCCATGTAACCTCACGATCTCAAACAAACACTCGTGCAAGTCTCTCGGCCCCCAAGTGTCCTTAATACCTGGAAATGAGCCGATTTGGTTAGCCGATCGACAATGACCCAAATCATGTTCATCCCGATCGAGTCTTAGGCATACCGGTAATGAAATCCATAGTAGTATCTTCCCATTTCCACTCGGGATAGAAGTGGTCGTAACTTTCGCTGGTCGCCGATGCTCAATCTTAACTCGTTGATGTGTCAAACACTTCGCCACAAACTCGCTAACATCCATATTCAAATTACTCCACCAAAGAGTTACTCCTCACATCCTTGTACATTTTACTCGTATCAGATGTATGGAGTAAGGCGTGGTATGAGCTTCGCTCAAAATCTTCTCGTCTCAACTCAACAACACTCGTACGCATACCGCCGCGAAATCTCAAAACTCCATCATCGTGAACTACAAATCCAGGGGCTTTCCCCTTCTTCACATCCTCTCTCAATCGACCAAAAACGGATCGTCAAATCGCTTCGCCTTGATATCATCGGCCAAGGACGAAGCGATCTCCAACGCACATAATCGACTCGAACTCTCTCGAACCCAAACCTCGATATCCCGACGAATAAAATCCTTGGATCCTACTCGTGGTGTAAGTACCTCTAACATCCGCAACGCCATCGGCTTTCGGCTCAACGCATCGGCCACTACGTTAGCCTTACCGGATGGTAAAGTATCTCGAGGTCGTAATCTTTAATTAGTTCCAACCACCTACGCTGTCTCATATTCAATTCTTTCGATCAAGATATACTTCAAGCTCTTATGGTCCGTAAAATCTTACATGATGACCCATAGAGGTAGTGCCTCCGATTTTTAAGGCAAAAACGACCGCAGCCTAACTCCAAATCATGCGTGGGGTAATTCACCTCATAAGGTTTCAATCGGGACGCATACGCAATCACTCTGTCTCTCGCATCAAAACACATCCTAGACCAAGGCCCGAAGCATCACTATACACTACGAAGTCCTCGTTCCCGAGGCAACGCTAACACGGTGCGGTAGTCAAACATCTCTTTAACTCATCAAAACTGCCCCGCTCGCTGCCAGCCCACTCGAACTTCCGAGTTTTCTCGAGCAACCGAGTGAGTGGTCTAGCGATTTTCAAAATCCTCAACGAATCTACGGTAATAGCCGGCAAGACCGTAAAACTCCTCACCTCCTTCACATTTTTAGGCGGCTCCCAAGCCATCACCGCTCTATCTTCGCGGATCTACCCGAACTCCTCTCGCTGAATCACATGCCCGAGGAACGAACTTCCTCGAGCCAAAACTCACACTTAGAGAACTTCGCACAACCGCTCAGCCCTCAAAGTGTCTAATACAATCCGAAGATGGAAGGCGTGTTCCTCCCGACCGTGAATAGATGAGAATATCACAATAAAAACGACTACGAATTTGTCCAGATACTCAATAAAACTTTGTTCATCAACCGCATGAACATCTTTGGGCATTGGTTAGCCCGAAAGGCATAACCACAAACTCGTAATGGCCATATCTCGTCCAAAGGCGACTTTCGAATATCGACGCCCCGAATCCTCAATTGGTAGTAACCCGATCGCAAATCAATCTTCAAAAGACTGCCGCCCAAGCCGATCAAACAAATCGTCAATCCCGGGCAAAGGGTATTTATTTTTGATGGTTAGCTTGTTTAATTCTCGATAGTCGATGCATAAACGAAGCGATCCATCCTTCTTCTTGACAAAGTACAGCGCACCCCAAGGCGATGCGCCACCGAATATACCCTTTATCTAACAGCTCTCCCAATCGGGTTCTTCAACTCTAGCATCTCCGACGGTGCCATACGGTATGGTGCTCGAGAAATAGGGGCCGCATTCGGCTCAAGATCAATAGGAAACTCCACCTCTCGATGTGGTGGTAATCCCGCAAGTCGTCCGAAATACATCAGATACTCGCTAACAACCGGAATCGACGATATGTCAACCCCACCATCTTCCGCCCGTAGTGGCGAAACACCATGCAGCCGACGCAACCCCGGTTCGAAGTTTCATCGCCTTCAAGGCGCTAATCACACTCCCGATCTACCCGGCTTACAACCGACTAGAGTATGCTCGGTGCCGTCCTCGCAACTATCGAGATGGTACGAGTCCGATAGTTCATGATAGCACCGTGACGATCTAACTAATCGTCCCCGAGGATCAAATCCTCACCCTTAAGGTCTATAACAATGAGATTCGAGGGCCAATCCCGCTCCCGATCCTCACTGGGCAATCCCTAACCTCCCGGTCCCCAACCATACGATCTCCACCGGGTGTACCCACTACAAACGGCTCACACTCAAACAAGCAAAAAACCAATACGACTCACACAATCCGAAGCAATAAAGGAATGGGTAGCACCCGAATCAAAAAGTATCAAATCGGATGAGTAAGGATCCGAGTGGTACCGACGCCACCGAACGTCTCTCCTATGTACGCCTCATCCGATACAACCGGGGTGAATCAACTCAACTCGACGCCGCACGGTGATCCGGCCGACCCGACCCTACCACGGCCCGAACCTTGCGGAACATGAGTAATCGGAATGCCGTGGCTCCTCCGATCGGCGGTGGTAGTCGGGACTCTAGCAGCCACAGTGGCCCTCTCACAATGGGCCGCCTGATGCCTTGATCGCCCGCAAGTAAAACAAATAACTGGAGGAAAAGGGCAATCCCTCATCAAATGCTCATATTGGTTGCACTTAAAACAAACCCCGCCACCGAAGCAACGGACTGGATGAACGATTACCCCGAGATCCCGGCCGGTGAAACGGTCTCTTCCCGTGTAGGAACGAACGAGACCTCGAAAATCGACCACCTTTACCGCCGAGGACCCGCTGGTCTTCGCTTTAGCTTCGAAACCGACTCGATTCCGGACACCATCTCGACGCGGCAGCGCGATCCCGATATTCCTTCAAGGTGGCACACATGAGCGGTGCCATACTCGCCCGATGTGCGGCTTCATGCGCATATTGAAGTAACGGATTTTATCAGCCTCCGTCCTCACCGATCTCTCACAAAACCCAACCGCTGATTGTAGGAAATAATGGCTCGAGAAATCGGCACATCCCGAGGTGTAGCGGTGAAAAACTCCACAATTCTGCGCTCCTTAGCGGCGGTGGACAATATTCTGCTTCCATAGCAGCCTCGAACTCCTCCCAAGTGGCCCGACGATCTCTGGGCGCAACGGCTTCCCACCACTCCGCAGCTTCTTTATCCAGAGGTACTGGGCAATATGTACCTCCCCGTCTTCGGGACAAGCTACGGCATCAAAGGCCCCGGATACCGAAGAGCCAATTCTCCCAACCGAGGGAGTCAAGATCCGAGAAACGAGGAGGGTGCATCTTAGTCACCGTCAAGCCATTTACTAGCTTCCTCTTCAGTGTCTGGGGTGGATTCTCAAGGCCCACCCCGAGCTATCTCGAGTAAGCCGGGCTACTAATCGCCAAGTACGGCAGAGCTCTGCCGGCATTATTACCCGACGGCACCGAGTGAGAGGCCGAGTCTGCAGAGGATCGAGAAAGTGAGCCCTCTTCATTATCAGCACTCGACCACGGCCTCGGCCGCGCCCCTAGCTGGTCTACCACGACCTCTCAACATCTTGAAGAAAATACGAAAAGAACAAGATCGTAAAGATTCACAATTCACAAAGTTGGTAACACAAGTCACAATTCCGAACTACGCAAGAAAACGAATTACGTAAATATAAGAGTTCGAGGAGACTTACTACCACGGGTCGCACGAAAAGACGGTAGCGTGATGATATTAGGCTCAACGACCGACTCTAACGACATAACCGATGCACAAAATTCACCGACACCTAGGTATTCAAAACCTAAGCTCGATACCATAAATGTAACACCCCAATTCACACAGGGACATTACACGCCGTAGAAACCTCGTGAGGTCTACCAAAGCTAACACAAGACACATAACCACAATGACAAACCCCAAAAGATGCACTCAAGAGTAACAGACGTGGCCTCGCCAAAACATTTCAACGGAGTACATGAAACATAATGTAAATATAAGTTCATTGCCCACTCTGGGTAATTAAACCAATTTCGTAATTAAGCAGTTTAACTCCTATAATCAACAAATGCTATGGCAAAACATAAAAAGTTCAATACTGACTCGAGCCACTATCATCATGCCATCCCATCCTTCGCGTGCGTGCCCCGTACTGCTCCTCGCCTCTTCCAGACTAAATGCATAAGACGCATTTCCCCATTTAAGGGGTTAGCATTCGAATAGCTAGTGCAAGTACACAATTACACAACATTATATACAAAATACGCTTTTACACAATCATCCCAAACGTAAATCATTTGCCACATATATATTCGAATACTACATTGGCAATCACATCAATTTCCAATCATCACGATATCACAATCGTATCCGTGGCCGTACTCTTAGTATCGACCCCGGACATCCCGTCGAACACTCCGGTGGAATACCACTTCCGCGGCCGTACCCCTTAGTATCGACCCCGGACATCCCGTCGGACACTCCGGTGGAAGTTCAACCACACACGCACCCAAGTCCACCTCCGCGGCCGTACCCCTTAGTATCGACCCCAGGACATCCCGTCGGACACTCCGGTGGAAGGAACACAACTCACGCACTCAAAAATCACCATTCATCATTCATTTCGAAAATCACAATATACATAACGAAATGTAATACATGTACTTGCCTTGAATTATTGACGACGCAACGAACGGAAAGGAAAGTCACCGATGAACGCTAGGAACTAATGAAACCGAACCTAACGATTCAAGAATACAATCACAACCATTTCTAAATGAATACGGAATTGGAAAACACCAAAATCCGCCTACGATTCATGTATATTCGTATATAAACAACAACGAGGGCGACCACAACCAAACCCTCTCGATTCCGTAAAATCACGAAATATACCATGAATCCGTGGAAAACTAAGAATATCAACAAGATTAATCATATTCATCAAGAATTCATCAACAAAACGGAAAGAATCGGACAAAACCCCAAAATCCCCAATTATCCAAAAAGGTAGGGTTAAAGGAATTCTTACCTCTTGATGAATCAAGCATTCAAATCCAAAAACCACGGGTTAGATCCGCAATCCGAGCCACCCGATCGAAAAGGGATGAAGAAATCTACACAAGTAAGTGATAGATGGAGGAACTCTCCCTCTCAAGTCTCTCTCTCTCTCACACGGTTGAAGAAGGGGGAGGAAATGAGTGAATTACGCTGAAAACAACACATTTATAGTGTAACACAGCAGAACCTATCGGCCAGCCTATCGGCCGATAGGCCCAACCGATACCCATACGGAATGCCGGCAGTAGAGTCTATCGACCCCCCCTATCGGCCGAAAGGCTCCTGGAAGTTCGAAGGTGAATAAATTTACCTATCGGCCAGCCTATCGGCCGATAGGCCCAACCGATACCCATACAGAATGCCGGCAGTAGAGTCTATCGACTTCTATCGGCCGAAAGGCTCCTGGAAGTGATCGGCCAAAAACTGAAACGACCATAACTCTCTCGTCCGGACTCCGATTGACTCACCGTTTGAACCATCGGAAAGCTAACTCGATGCTCTATAATATTGCAAAGATTTAATATTTTTGGAGTCACCGAAAATAAATGGTGATCTAACAAAGTCGAACTCATCTGAGGAAAGTTGAAACAACGAACAATAACGAGATTATAGTTCAACAATTGACAGGAAGGACATACTGAAAGATACACGGGGGTCACTATGACCGAAAAATATACCAAAAATGAAAATACAAGGGAAAGAAAAATACCGGATATTACACAAGGAGTGTGCGCCGCGGCACACACATTTGCCTAAACCTGGCCGAGCGGACTGTACCGGGTGCCGCGGCACACTGCCGAGTCACTGCCGCGGCACACCTAGGCTGAGCCGCGGCACACTTGTGTTGCATCCTCAGCCAAAATCGATCAGACTCGGTGCCGCGGCACACTGGCTGAGCCGCGGCACGCTACCGAAACCTCGGGAGCAATTTTTAGCTCGTGCCGCGCACACTGGCCGAGCCATGCACACAATGCGGTCAACTGCATAAATTGTGCTTTTGAGCGAGATGAAGCTCACTTCACCATTTTCTTCTTCCACCTGCGAGAGAGAGGTTGAGGGGAGGAGTTTTCTCACATCTATCACTTGTGTGTTGGATTTTTACCGTTTTCATTCGGTTGGGAAGCCCGGATAGTCGATCTAACGCGTATTCCTCGGATCATAGAGCTTGGATATTCAAGAGGTAATTTCTTCAACATCTTGATTCTCGATTTTGTATGGGTATTGACGTTTTGGATGTTAAAATCATGGAGTATGAAGTGATATATGCGTGATTATGGACATGTTTGAGTATTCATCGGATTATTGAAAGATTATTCAAGAACACTTTGAATTTTGTGTTGGATTTTGGGGGTTTTCGTAGATTCGTCCGTTTTATCCGATTGAAGCTTGAGAACCTTGAGATTTTGATATATCTATACCGTATGAGTGTTTTCTTACGATTTTACGGGTTGGATTGTGCCGTTTTCGGACTTGTGGGAGTTTGGGCGATTTCCCAACCTTTAGTTATTCACCTGTATATTTTCTTAAATCGTAGATGAGTTTCGGGAGTCTCTTCGTGTAATTTGAGTATGGATAATTAATTGTCATATTCCTTGCGAATCGTTTAGGTGTCGGAAGCGCGTTCTTGGACCTACCAAACTCATACCTTTCCTCCGTTCGATTTCTCGATGTCTCAAAGGCAAGTATACATTAATGATTGTACGTTCTCGACTTTGAAAGTAAGAAATATTGATGGTATGATATGAACGAACCGTTTTTACGGCATTCATAGATATATTGATGGCATATTATGAACGAACTGGTTTCACGGCATTCATGTATGTATTGTTGGCATGTAATGAACGAACCGTTTTTACGGCATTCCTACATGTATCGGCGTATGATATGAACGAACCATTTCTACGGCATTCACATACGTATCGGCATATGATATGAACGAACCGTTTCTACGGCATTCACATACGTCTTATGAGATTTTAGTTATTCCGGAATACTAGTCTTGAATTGATGAATTGACGGTTACATTTACTTTATTGTCGAGGAGTATTGTGTTTTCATATTGATATACTTGCACTAGCTATTCGACGGCTAACCTCTTTATGGGGGAAATACCTTTTATGTATTTCAGGTTCCAGGAGAGCGGACAGGCAGGTATCGGCTCGGCATGAAGATGGTGGGCAAGAGTGATACTGTGTATTTCCTCCGGTTATGTTTTGAGTTTTCCATTCAGTGTTGTTGTACTGGAATGGTTATTGAATACTCGAGTATTGTTTCCCATTTTCTTGATGTTTCGGCCTGTGTTTGCCGAGGTATTGATTTGTGTTGTGATGTCTTTGCATACATTGGTTATGTTTTGAATACCCCTTTGTATTGATCTTCCTGCCATAGTATGTAGACCTTATCGGTCAAAATTTTATGGTTCCGCGTATGTTTAGCCTTGTGGGTCCCACGGCGGGGCTTACGGCGCTGTAATATCCCTGAATAACTTGGGGGTGTTACAGCACTGAACACAAACACTGAATCCAATAATATTCTTATACGATATACTCTATATCGAAAGTACGATAACCTGATACACGATATCCTCAAATGTAACTGTCGACCAGATACGACAATTATACCGATACTGACATCTCAGTCCTTTATTTATTTTATCCCTACTGTACAGATTCCATGCTGTACAATATAACTCGGATAAAATAATATCAAACAACAGTAGTAGAAATTCCGGATATTACATATACATAGTTTTTTGTGCCCAATTTTCGTAACCGAAAAATTATTTCGGAATCAGACGAATTTCTACCAAAATGATCCTACATGTGATGTAAGATTATTCATGCAGTCTTTCTCGAATGAACAATCACCAAATGGTCGGAATTTTATCGTCTTTTTACGGTTTTATACTTAGTTTTTGGGGCCCAATTTTCGTGACCGAAAAATTATTTCAGAATCGGACGAATTTCTACCAGAATGCTCCTACATGTGATATAAGATTGTTCATGCAATCTTTCTCGAATGAACTATCACCAAATGGTCGGAATTTTAGCGTCTTTTTACGGTTTCATACATAGTTTTTGGTGCCCAATTTTCGTAACCGAAAAATTGTTTTAATCGCATTTAATTTCTACTGAATGCTCCTACATGTGATATAATATTGTTCATGCAGTCTTTCTCGAATGAACTATCACCAAATGGTCGGAATTTTAGCGTCTTTTTACGGTTTTATACATAGTTTTTGGTGCCCAATTTTCGTAACCGAAAAATTGTTTCGGAATCGGACGAATTTCTACCAGAATGCTCCTACATGTGATGCAAGATTGTTCATGCAGTCTTTCTCGAATGAACTATCACCAAATGGTCGAAATTTGAGCGTCTTTTTACGGTTTATAAATAGTTTTTGGAGCCCAATATTCGAAACCGAAAAATTGTTTCAGACCTGACGAATTTCTACTGTAATGCTCCTACATGTGATGTAAGATTGTTCATGCATTTTCTCGAATGAACTATCACCAAATGGTCGGAATTTGAGCGTCTTTTACGGTTTTATACATAGTTTTGGGGCCCAATTTTCAGAATCAAAAATTATTTCGAATCGCATTTAATTTCTACTGTAATGCTCCTACATGTGATATAAGATTGTTCATGCAAATTCTTCTCGAATGAACTATCACCAAATGGTCGGAATTTTATCGTCTTTTTACGCTTAATACGCTTTTGGTGCTCAATTTTTGTAACCGAAAAATTGTTTGAGACCTGATTAATTTCTACTGTAATGCTCCTACATGTGATGTAAGATTTTTCATGCAGTCTTTCTCGAATGAACTATCACCAAATGTTCGGAATTTGAGCGTCTTTTTACGGTTTTATACATAGTTTTTGGTGCTCAATTTCCGTAATCGAAAAATTGTTTCAGAATCGGACGAATTTCAACGAGAATGCTCCTACATGTAATATAATATTGTTCATGCAGTCTTTCTCGAATGAACTATCCCCAAATGGTCGGAATTTTAGCGTCTTTTTACGGTTTTATACATAGTTTTTGGGGCCTAATTTTCGTAACCGAAAAATTATTTCGGAATCAGATGAATTTCTACCAAATGATCCTACATGTGATGTAAGATTGTTAATGCAGTCTTTCTCGAATGAACTATTACCAAATGGTCGGAATTTTAGCGTCTTTTTACAGTTTTATACAAAGTTTTTGGTGTCCAATTTTCGTAACCGAAAAATTGTTTCAGAATCGGACGAATTTCTACCAGAATGCTCCTACATGTGATGTAAGATTGTTCATGCAGTCTCTCTTGAATGAACTATCACCAAATGGTCGAAATTTGAGCGTCTTTTTACGGTTTTATACATAGTTTTTGGGGCCCAATTTTCGTAACCGAAAAATTATTTCGGAATCAGACGAATTTCTACCAGAATGCTCCTACATGTGATATAAGATTGTTCATGCAGTCCTTCTCGAATGAACTATCACCAAATGGTCGAAATTTTAGCGTCTTTTTACGGTTTTATACAAAGTTTTTGGTGCTCAATTTTCGTAACCGAAAAATTGTTTCGGAATCGGACGAATTTCTACCAGAATGCTCCTACATGTGATGTAAGATTGTTCATGCAGTCTTTTTCGAATGAACTATCACCAAATGGTCGGAATTTTAGCGTCTTTTTACGATTTTATACATAGTTTTTGGGGCCCAGAATCAAAAATTATTTCTAATCGATTTAATTTCTACCAAAATGATCCTACATGTGATGTAAGATTGTTCATGCAGTCTTTCTCGAATGAACTATCACCAGATGGTCGGAATTTGAGCGTCTTTTTCGGTTTTATACATAGTTTTTGGGGCCCAATTTTCGTAACTGAAAAATTGTTTCAGAATCGGACGAATTTCTACCAGAATGCTCCTACATGTGATGTAAGATTGTTCATGCAGTCTTTCTCGAATGAACTATCACCAAATGGTCGGAATTTGAGCGTCTTTTTACGGTTTTATACATAGTTTTTGGGGCCCAATTTTCGTAACCGAAAAATTATTTCGGAATCAGACGAATTTCTACCAGAATGCTCCTACATGTGATATAAGATTGGTCATGCAGTCTTTCTCGAATGAACTGTCACCAAATGGTCGGAATTTGAGCGTCTTTTTACGGTTTTATACATAGTTTTTGGGGCCCAATTTTCGTAATCGAAAAATTATTTCGGAATCAGATGAATTTCTGCCAAATGATCCTACATGTGATGTAAGATTGTTCATGCAGTCTTTCTCGAATGAACTATCACCAAATGATCGAAATTTTAGCGTCTTTTTACGGTTTTATACATAGTTTTTGGTGCTCAATTTCCGTAACCGAAAAATTGTTTCAGAATCGGACAAATTTCTACCAGAATGCTCCTACATATGATATAAGATTGTTCATGCGCCTTTTCTCGAATGAACTATCACCAAATGGTCGGAATTTGAGCCTTTTTACGGTTTTATACATAGTTTTTGGTGCTCAATTTCCGTAATCAAAAATTGTTTCAGACCTGACAATTTCTACCAGAATGCTCATACATATGATATAAGATTGTTAATGAAGTCTTTCTCGAATGAACTATCACCAAATGGTCGGAATATGAGCGTTTTTTTACGGTTTTATACATAGTTTTTGGTGCTCAATTTCCGAATCAAAAATTGTTTGAATCGGACGAATTTCTACTGTAATGCTCCTACATATGATATAAGATTGTTCATGCAGTCTTTCTCGAATGAACTATTACCAAATGGTCGGAATTTGAGCGTCTTTTTACGGTTTTATAAATAGTTTATGTGGCCCAATTTTCAGAATCAAAATTATTTCTAATCGCATTTAATTTCTACCAAAATGATCCTACATGTGATGTAAGATTGTTCATGCAGTCTTTCTCGAATGAACTATCACCAAATGGTCGGAATTTTATCGTCTTTTTACGGTTTTATACATAGTTTTTGGTGCCCAATTTTCGTAACCGAAAATTTGTTTCGGAATCGGACGAATTTCTACCAGAATGCTCCTACATGTGATGCAAGATTGTTCATGAAGTCTTTCTCAAATGAACTATCACCAAATGGTCGAAATTTGAGCGTCTTTTTACGGTTTTATAAATAGTTTTTGGAGCCCAATATTCGAAACCGAAAAATTGTTTCAGAATCGATTTAATTTCTACTGAATGCTCCTACATGTGATGTAAGATTGTTCAAGCAGTCTTTCTCGAATGAACTATCACCAAATGGTCGGAATTTGAGCGTCTTTTTACGGTTTTATACATAGTTTTTGGGGCCCAATTTTTGTAACCGAAAAATTGTTTTAATCGCATTTAATTTCTACCGTAATGCTCCTACATATGATATAAGATTGTTCATGCGCCTTTCTCGAATGAACTATCACCAAATGGTCGGAATTTGAGCGTCTTTTTACGGTTTTATACATAGTTTTGGGCCTAATTTTCAGAATCAAAAAATTATTTCGAATCGCATTTAATTTCTACCAAAATGATCCTACATGTGATGTAAGATTGTTCATACAGTCTTTCTCGAATGAACTATATGTAACACCCCGAGATATTCGGAATAATTACAGCGCCGTAAACCCTTTAAATAAGGATTTACAAGGCTGATTTTAAAAGAAATGTAAATATAAGACATTAATGCTGCGGAAATTCAAGTTTACAAAACCGAACAACTGGTTCAACAAGTAATTTATACAACCATATCGAAATAATTTTAATACGACACGCGTACTCGAGTACTGAACTCAAAACAAGAAAACAAATCACCAACAACAACAAACATCATGAACCCCTTCGCCGCCACGCTTGCATCGTGGTCGCTTTCCCTGCTCCTCGGCTACCTGAACATCAAAACAAATGTCCACCCCCGAAGGGATTAGCAAAACGATGCTAGTACAAGTATCATATTAAACAATTCGAATATGCATCAACAATACATAACAAGATACACCACACGGACTTCCGCTACCGGAATCCGACAATGCGAATCCACAAGATTCCATTTACACAACAAGGGTATTCCAATGATCCAGCGCTTCTCAAAGATAGATCCCAAGATGATCCCGCGGACCAACACGAGGTGGAAATAACCCGTCCCAATGATCCAGCCTCACCTAGATCCCAAGATGATCCGTCGCTTGACCAACACGAGGTGGACATCCGATCCAGCTTCTCAAAGATAGATCGTACAACGTACACAAACACAACTCATGCATACACATATGCCAAATCATTATGTCCATCAACATGAACATAGAAACACTAGATAACGAATATCATGACAATTCAACAAAATAATTTCCATGTTCAACAACATGAATAAACCACAAACATGCTCAAAATACCAATTTTAACACATTACGATACTTGCCTCGAAGATGGCAAGAACGAAACACTTCAATGATCTCAACACACTCGAAGGCCGCCTCCTTCGATCAACGCAACAAGCTCGAACCTTAACAAAAGGAATGATATACAAATCATCTCAAGTCGAACGATTGCCTAACAATTCGGTCTACGGCCAAAATGCTCAAAATAAACAATCTGCCTGGACTGCTTAGCGTGCGCTACGTACTCTACGTAACGCGGCGCTTAAGCTCGCTCGTTAGCGACGCTATCGTAAGCTAGCGACGCTAGCCACGGATCGACGCTTGACTCGGCTGATATCATAACGTACGTTACGTACGTATCGTGCGTTAACTTAACCCCGATAGCGCACGTTAACTAACGTATGTTAGCGTGCGCTAATCGTGCATGGCAGATTGCTACTGACAGAAAACTGGGTTGAATGGTGATGAACTCATGAATTCTCTGGTGATAAAACAAGTCATCCTCAAGCATATCATGCTAATAAGGTTTGTGGAAGTTCTATGATTATGAGATACAAATATACGGATAATCATCTCAACATCATAATTCATCTTCGATCTTCAAGAAAATATTCTAAGTTCCGTTCGTCCTACACATGATTCCAATGTGTAAAACGTAACAACTGGGTAGTATCCGTCTACTGATCACAAATCGGTTTGAAAATGCTAAGGAGTCCATATACTAAAAAAAACGGTTCAAAGGTTCCTACGATATATAGTGCCGATACGTCAAAAGTATCCTTCTAACATGTGATGACCGATTATAAACGAAATAACTGGCTATCAAAACATGATCAATGTCCTTAAGAACATTACTAATATCGGTGAAGAATCACCTACCTCAAAGTAGTGAAGAACACGGAGGAAATCGAAGCAATCCAACACCGAAGGCTTGAACACCAAATCTCCAATGATATACGATCCTCAATCACGAGTTATGATGTTGATATGAAGTGTTTAGGATGTAGGAAGTTATGTTCTAAGTGTAAGAATTCGGGTATGGGAGAAGAAAGAATCAAATCACGGTCAGATGTCATTCTATTTATAAGAAATGGCTATTAGCGCGCGCTAGTCCCTGCTCGTAGCGTGCACTAACGGCTCACTGACTTAACTGTATTCAGCACTTAGCGTGCGCTATGCACATACCTGTAGCGTGTGCTAAGGCGTTGACTCGGCTTTTCCCGAAAGCCCTCCAGGTTCATCCCGACACAATCCGACAGGGGTCCCCCGTCCAGATCTCACCTACCGCACGTCTCAATCAAGTTGACCACGCATAGCGTGCGCTAATGTTCCTTTGTAGCGTGCGCTATGAATTCATGTTAGCGTACGCTACACATAGCCGATAGCGTGCGCTACATGCGCAGAATTACAATCTTTAAATCACATACACAAAATCATACGCTCGACAACATCGGATTATGAAATACGGAGAATAATACTCAGACAAAAGTACAATAATTTCAATATCACAAGTTCCAAATACATATCAGAAATCTCGGGTATTACATCCTTCCTCCCTAAAAAGAAGTTTCGTCCCGAAACTTAAGATGAAAACAACTCCGGATATTTAGTCTTCATATCGTCCCTCTGCTTCCCAAGTGGCCTCTTCGACTCCGTGTCGTGACTATCAGATTTTTAACCAAGTGTATTGGTTTATTCCTCAATTGTTTGATCCGACTCTCAAGTATCTTGATTGGTCTCTATTCGAAAGTGCCTTCATTAGCCATCTCAATCTCGCCGAAATCAATGACGTGATCGGGTCCAGACATACTTCCGCAGCTGGGATACGTGAAACACATTGTGAACGTGACTCGGCGATGGCGGTAAGGCCAACTCGTATGCTAAATCTCCAACCTCTCGAGGATCTCGAACGGTCCGATATATCTAGGACTAAGCTTGCCTCTCCTCCCAAAACGGAAAATCCTCGAGTTGGAGACACCTTCAATAGTACATGGTCCCTGGGCCGAACTCTAGAGGACGAGGACGACGCCCGCATAAGACTTCGCCGACTGGGTAGTCAGCCTTTTCTCGAATCAAAGCTATCTTCTCTTGAGTCTGAATAATCAATTCCGGTTCCGTCCCGATCAAATCCGAAGAGTCATCCCAACACAGGGGTGATCGGCATCTTCTCCCGTACAAAGCTTCAAATGGTGCCATCTTAATCTAAACATGCCAAGTATTATTGTAAGTGAATTCAATCAAAGGCAAGTGAACTTCCCAATCAGTTGACCAATCCAACGCACAAGCTCTAAGCATGTCCTCTACGGTTTGAATAGTCCTTTCGGACTGACCGTCCGTTTGGGGATGATAAGCCGTGCTAAAGTTGAGCTCAGTTCCCAAAGCCCTGTGAACTGATTTCCAGAAGTGTGACACGAAACGACCATCTCTATCCGAAATAATGGTCTTCGGCGTCCCATGCAATCTGACTATCTCCGCAATAAATTCTCGCGCCAATCTCTCGGGTCCCCATGTATCTTTAATCCCTAGGAAATGAGCCGACTTGGTTAGTCGATCAACTACAACCTAAATCATGTTCATTCCCATTCTAGTCCTTGGCATACTGGTGATGAAATCCATCGAGATGTCCTCCCACTTCCATTCAGGGATCGGAAGCGGCTTTAACATTCCGGCAGGTCGCTGATGTTTAATCTTAACCTGCTGACAAGTCAAACACTTCGAAACGTACTCTGCTACGTCCTTCTTCATATTTTCCCACCAGTAGTTCTGTTTAAGATCTTTATACATCTTATCACGCCCGGTGAATAGAATAGGGCGCGCTGTGAGCTTCCTTCAGAATAGTCCATCTCAAATCATCATCATCGGGAACGCAAAGTCGACTCTGAAATCTCAGAACTCCATCATCTTGTATCACGAATCCTGGGGCTTTTCCCTTCTTCACTTCGTCACATAACCGAAGGATCAGAGAATCGTTCAACTGCTTAGACTTGATCTCCTCGACTAGTGATGAAGTCAGTTCCATCACATATAGTTGCCCTTGAATTCCTGGTGCCCATACTTCAATCCCTTCGCGGATCAGTTCTCGTTGAATGCTGTTTTGGGACGTAAGTGCTTCCAACACTTGAAGAGAAACAGGTTTATGGCTCAATGCATCAGCTACAACGTTTACTTTCCCCGGATGATAGAGAATCTCTAAGTCGTAATCCTTGATCAATTCCAGCCACCTTCTCTGCCTCATGTTTAATTCTTTCTGACTGAAGATGTACTTGAGGCTCTTATGATCTGTAAAGATCTGACAATGAGTGTCGTACAAATAGTGTCTCCAAATTTTCAAGGCAAAGACTACAGCTGCTAACTCCAGATCATGAGTCGGGTAATTTACTTCGTACGGTTTCAACTGCCGAGAAGCATAGGCAATTACCTTATCCTTTTGCATCAACACACATCCCAGACCCTGATTTTAAGCGTCGCTGTAAACCATGAATCCATCAGTTCCATTTGGCAATGCTAAAATAGGTGCTGTCGTCAGTCTCTTCTTAAGCTCATCAAAACCAGCCTGGCATTTCTCATCCTACTTAAACTTTTGAGTTTTCTGTAACAGCTGAGTGAGCGGACGAGAAATCTTGAAAAATCCCTCTACAAAGCGGCGATAATATCCAGCAAGTCCTAGGAAACTCCGGACTTCTTTCACATTATTAGGATCTTCCCATTCCAAGATTGCTTCGACTTTCTTCGGGTCCACCTGAATTCCGTCAGCTGATATCACATGCCCAAGGAAAGTTACTTCCCTAAGCCAGAACTCGCATTTTGAAAGCTTTGCATACAGCTGTTCCTTCCTCAAGGTGCTCAAAACCACACGTAAATGTTCGGCATGCTCCTCTGCGTCCCTCGAATATATCAAGATGTCATCAATGAAGACGACCACAAATTTATCCAAGTATTCCAAGAATACCCGATTCATCAATTGCATGAACACCTCAGGAGCATTGGTAAGTCCAAACGGCATCACTACGAATTCATAATGCCTGCATCGACCTGAAAGCAGACTTTGGTATATCCGATTCCTTAATCCTCAACTGATGGTATCCTGATCGCAAGTCAATCTTCGAGAATACCCTTGCCCCTTGCAGTTGATCAAACAAGTCGTCGATCTGAGGTATAGGATACTTATTCTTGATCGTCATCTTATTGAGCTCCCTGTAATCAATACACAGTCGGAGGGATTCGTCTTTCTTACGGACAAAGAGAACGGGCGCTCCCCAAGGAGAAACGCTAGGTTGAATATAGCCCTTCTGTAACAATTCCTCCAGTTGCTTCTGTAATATCCGTAATTTTTCCATTTTTAGCAGTTTCCATTTTTGGTGTATGTCTATTTTTATCGACTCGCTTGTAACCGTTTCGACATTTTGAATCTATTTTGTTCTTGGAGTTTTTCCATTTGGATGAGTTTTGATGATGTTTTCACGTAATTTCGTTTTATGACATGTTTTGCCGTATGAACGTTCGATTCTTGTAAAACTCGTTCGTTTCCGTTGTTTCTTGGTTTGTACAAGTTCGTATGGTTGAGTGGGTCATGTGGAGACTTTCGGTTTGTAAATCCGACGTCGTTTCGTGATTTTCGGTCACTTGGGCCATTTTTGTAATTTCCTAAAAGTTTAGGGGATCTCGTTTTCGTTGTCGCATTACGGACCCTTCGGTGGTCGGAATTGTATTTTTCTTTCAGCACTTAGCTCCGTCGTCTTGTATGATTCGCGTCTATGTTCCTGGATTCTGGTTCCGTAGTGCGGTTCGTGTTTTATACCCTCGACAGCAGCTATCGCCGATGTGACATCGCAGATCTGAATCTGCGTGTAGTAGCGACGCTACCCTCGTTGCCTTGCGTGCGCTATCAAGAGCAAGCTTAGCGACGCTAACACTTATTGTTAGCGCACGCTAACGAATGGTGGCAGAGCCATCGGATCGCCGCGCCCCGTTAGCGCACGCTACATATGGCAGTTAGCGTGCGCTAACTTCACATTATATAAGCCCAGCGGGCAGTTTCAGAGCAGCAGTTTATTTCTTTTCTCTTCGTTTCTTCGACGTGCGACCTCAGAGACGAGTTCCACCAGTTCTTTTCGGAGTTCTATCCAGATTCCATCACGGTAGAATCGAGCCACCATATCATAATCAACATAATCACCTTTCATCAGCCGAATTAAAGGTAATTCCTCAGGAACCCTAATTTTGGCGAATTTGGGGGATTTCGGGATTTTAGGGTTTAGTTCCGAATTGTTCATCTATATTACGATATTCTTCACCGAGTGTGATTATTGAATGATTCCAAATCCAGTTTCCTTGATTTTAATCCGTGAATTATCAATACGGGGAGATTTTGCGTAAACCCTCACCCGTATTGATTGAACGTCTATTGTCGTCATTTGTAATCGGGGTTTTGGGAGTATTCCTTTCGATTATTGATGTCCGTTGGGACTGAGTTATGCTAATCCTTCGTTTAGGAACCGTCGTTTTCCACCCGGACCGTTCGTAGTCGTGTTCACTTCCGTTTCTTCAAGAATGTCTCAAAGGCAAGTACTTTACATTTGTTTACATGTTCTAGTATTTGAATTATGGCTATATGTGGTTGTTGTGGGGAGATATGTGTATGTTCACCTAGGGACGGTCTGACGGGACCTCTAGGGATACGTATTGCCGTGTGTGTGCGTATCACGAACTGTGGTTAGCCACCCAGGGATGTCCGACGGGGCTCTGTGGGGTACGGTGGCCGTGAGTCTCGTGCCAACGGTTAACTTTGAATTATGATTTGTCAGAGATAATGTGTTTTGTGTGTACATCGTAAATATTCCAGAATATAAAATGTTTTCTAAAATGACTTTCGGCGCATATATTCATCTGATTAGAATGTAGTTCAAATGGATTGTACTTGCACTAGCAGTTGTCGCTAACCCCTTAAATGGGGGAAATACTTTTTGTATTTCAGGTATTGATCGTGGGGACAAATGAGCACTCGGGCCGTATGAGGATGAAGGGCAAGCATGATATTGTCCAGTATTTGATTTTCGATGTTATGTCTGTCGGTTACTATTGATGTCTGAATTTGGGATTTATGTATTATAAAGTTGGTTTAAGTACTCTAGTACTTCCTGTTTGAAATTGTTTATGTTGTGTTCCCATTTTGGGAAATGGATTTGATGTCAGATTTTAATTGTCGGTTTGTAGTCTTTTATTTTAATTGCTTTATTAATGATAGTTTGTCGTTGTCAAATGTCTTGTTGGTATGTTAGCTCGGTGGATTCCATAAAGGTGGGGTCCACGGCGCCTGTAATGTGCCCCGAATGTCTTGGGGTGTTAAGGTAATATGGTATCGAGCCGTGTTTATGGATACCTAGTGCCGGTCATTCGGGTCTAGTTAAGTGTCGCTTTTGGGATGATCACCGCTATGCCATCATCTCAAGACGCCGGTGCTCGTAAGTTTTCCTAACTTGACTCGCTTCACCGCTCGCTTTTATTCCTATCTTAGTATCTTTGCGTTTTCCGTTTGAATTGTACTTACCCGTTGCTTCTTCGTAATTCCTGCCGGTAGAGGACGCGACGCGTCGCGACGCGGTAGGGACGTGGCGCACCGGTGGGCGGCCATGTCCGATCACTGAACCGATTCGGCGATGCCTTCCTTGTCAACAGTGTTCCCTAGTTCGGAGGTCACAGGACTACCGCTAGCTCCAGAATGCTCATGAGAATGTTGGAGTGGCTAACATTTTACAAAGAGTAGCGAACTGATGACGCCATCGACTCAGTCGCTCGTCGGCCATGCTAATGCCAACCCGGTCCCGCCTACTGGGTCCGGCAATGATAAGCTACTTCAGGACGTGATTCGTATGCGCCCTCCGCAGTTTGATGGTGCTTCCGACCCTTCTGGTTGGGAGAATTGGCTGTTCGAGATGGAGAAAGTGTTTGAGGCTGCTAATTGCCCCGAGGAGAGGAAAGTACCCATTGCTCAGTAGTTCCTCGCCAAGGAGGCAGCGACGTGGTGGCAAGCGGTGAAACCGCGTGACCGGGCAGCTACGTGGGCAGAGTTCCGGGATCTAATGGAAGACGAATTCTGTCCGTGGCCAGTGAAAGAGGGGAGGATCCGAGCCTTCTTTGAGGCTAAGCCCCAAGATGTATCTATATCTCAAGCCATCAAAGACTACAATCAGCAGTTACATTATGTAAGAAACCAAGTCCGCGATGAGCTCGATAAGATCCGCCATTTTGACATGCGGATGAAACCGAGAGTGCGCCACTACATGTCTGGTCTGGGGTGCACGACTTTGAAAGAATATCAGAATAAAGCGATAGCTTATGAGATGTCGTTTTCTGCGACAGAGACGGCAACCGAAGGAAAGAAACAGAAAACCACCTGGCCCGGGAGGCAAGTCAGGAGGATATCCGAAGACTCGGGCCTGTTCGCGAGTCTTGGGAGTCGGGCCGCCATCGCTGGTCGAGGAAACGGTTCTAGGTCTCGCTCTCGCCGGTTCCGTTCGTGGTCCTACGTGATTCAACCGCAATGCCCGGCCACATGATGAGTGAGTGTGATAGGCCTCCGATTCGTTGTCTTGCTTGTGGTCGTATGGGTCATCGTGCTAAGTTTTGTACGGATGCGGCTGGGCCCCAGCTACTCGGGATATCAGCCTACCATGGAGAGCCGAGTGTGAATCGACACCGACAGCTCTCACCGGCAGCAGAGTTTTGGTAGAGGTCGAGGTCGTGGTCACCTTCTAGAGGGGAGCTTCTAGTGCGGGGTCCGTTCCGCCCCGTGTGTACGAGATGAGACGAGCCGAGATCCCGACGCGACGGTGGCCACAGTGTACCGTCCCACATCCTTGATCATCCTGTTTCCGTATTGTTCGATTCGTGCTACGCATTCTTTTATATCTATGGATTGTGTGCGCGCCCGCATGTTGATTGCCTTGTTGCTTGTGAGCCTTTTGTTGTTAAACTTCCTAGTGGGGATAGCATCGTGGGGATCGTGAGGTTAGAGATTTTCCGGTGAGTATCGCGGGAGGGTTTGGCCTTCTAACTGATCATGTAGATATTAGAGATGAGGATTTGATTCTGGGGTGAGGATTGGCCGGACCGTCATGGGGCGATCATGAATTATAGAACGAGGATCAAGCTTCGATGTTAGCCTCCGATGGTACCGAGCATTCTTTGTGGGGCGAAGCGGGTAGCCAGAGATTACCGATCGCGCTTTGAGGGCGGTGAGACTTCTTCAGGAGGTTGCACGGCTATTGGTGTTACGCTTTGAGATCAAGAAGGGGTAGTCGAGCTCTCGTCTATTCCGGTAGTATGTGAGTATCCCGACGTTTTTCCGGATGAGTTGCCGGTTTGCCGCCGGCCGAGAGGTTGAGTTTACCGTCGATTTAGAGCCGGCGCAAAGACCTATCTCTAAGACGCCATACCGTATGGCGCCTGCCGAGATGCTTGAGTTGAAGAAACAATTGGGAGAGTTGCTAGACATGGGGTATATTCGACCGAGTGCTTCGCCTTGGGGCGCACCGGTCCTATTTGTAAAGAAGAAGGATGGGTCACTTCGTTTGTGCATCGACTACCAAGAGTTGAACAAAGTGACCATCAAAAACAAGTATCCACTCCCGAGGATTGACGACTTGTTTGATCAGTTGCAAGGGGCGACCGTGTTTTCGAAGATTGATTTGAGATCGGGGTATTATCACCCGAGTGAAGGATACCGATATTCCGAAGATGGCCTTTCGGACGAGATACGGTCACTACGAGTTTGTGGTTATGCCTTTTGGGCTAACCAACGCACCAGCCATGTTCATGCAGCTTATGAACAAAGTCTTTATCGAGTACCTCGATAAGTGTGTAGTCGTTTTTATCGACGACATCCTGATTTACTCGAGGAGTGAGGAGGAGCACGCCCGCCATTTGCATATTGTGTTAGATATTTTGAGAACTCAGCATCTTTTTGCGAAGTTCTCAAAGTGTGAGTTTTGGCTACGGGAGGTTATGTTTCTCGGTCATGTGATCTCGGCCGAGGGTGTTCGTGTAGACCCACATAAGGTAGAGGCAGTGTTGGATTGGGCACCGCCCAAGAACGTGAAGGAGGTCCGCAGTTTTCTGGGATTAGCCGGGTATTACCGCAGATTCGTCGAGGGGTTCTCTAAGCTCGCTCGACCGCTGACTCAGTTGTTACAGAAGTCAGAGAAGTTTGTGTGGACCGATGAGAGGCAGAATAGTTTTGAGGAGTTGAAGAAGCGGTTGACGACCGCTCCCGTTTTGGCTTTACCGAGTGGTAATGATGGTTTCTCAGTTTATAGTGATGCTTCGGGCCAAGGGCTCGGATGCGTACTTATGCAGCACGGGAGGACGATTGCTTATGCTTCCCGTCAGTTGAAACGATATGAATTGAATTACCCTACGCACGATCTCGAGTTGGCCGCGGTCGTATTTGCGTTGAAGATCTGGCGTCATTACTTGTATGGCTCGTCATGTCAGATTTTCACCGATCACAAAAGCCTGAAGTACATTTTCACGCAGAAGGAGCTTAATATGAGACAGAGGAGATGGTTGGAATTGATTAAGGATTACGATCTCGAGATCCTTTATCATCCGGGCAAGGCTAATGTGGTGGCAGATGCCTTGAGCCGGAAATCAGTATCGCTTCGAACGCTTGAGTTGCTTACGGCCCAGTCGGGACTTCAGCGAGAGTTTATGAGGTTGAGCATTGAGATCAGACGCCAGAGAGTTCCGAGCAGTTGCGTACTCTTGAGATTTCTTCATCTCTGGTCGAAGACATTAAGTCGGGACAGTTAGAGGATCCGATGTTTATTCAGCTTCGAGAGAGTGTAGGAAAGGGGAAAGCCCCGGGATTCGTTATTCATGAGGATGGCGTGTTGAGATTTCGAGGTCGGTTGTGTGTTCCGAACGACTTGGAACTGAGACAGAACATTATGCGAGAGGCTCATGTGTCACCATACTCAGTCCATCCGGGATCGAGTAAGATGTATAAAGATTTGAGGAAGAATTTCTGGTGGAGCGATATGAAGAAGGAGGTAGTTCAGTTTGTAGCTAAGTGTTTGACTTGTCAGCAAGTCAAGATTGAGCATCAGCGGCCAGCCGGATTATTGAAACCACTTCCCGTTCCGGAATGGAAGTGGGAGGACATCTCTATGGATTTTGTCACGAGTTTACCAAGGACGAAGACTGGTATGAATATGGTATGGGTGATTGTAGACCGACTGACTAAGTCGGCACATTTTCTGGGCATCAAGGATACTTGGGGTCCAGAAAAGTTGGCTCGTATTTTTATCACTCAGATAGTGAGGCTTCATGGTACGCCGAGGACCATTATTTCAGACAGAGATGGCCGATTTGTATCGCATTTTTGGCAGGCAGTGCATAAGGCATTGGGGACTCAGCTACGTTTGAGCACTTCGTTCCATCCCCAGACCGATGGGCAGTCCGAACGTACCATTCAGACGTTCGAGGATTTGTTGCGCGCGTGTGCGTTAGATTGGAGTAGTAACTGGGAGGATCATTTGGCCTTGATTGAGTTTACTTATAATAATAGCTGGCACGCGTCGATTAAGATGGCACCATATGAGGCACTTTATGGCCGACGTTGCCGATCACCGATATGTTGGGATGAGCCGTCCGATTTGGTTGGCACCGAGCCGGATCTTGTGTTGGAGACGAGGGAGAAAATCGAATTGATTAGAAAGAGGATGTTGGCTGCCCAGAGTCGACAAAAGTCTTATGCGGATGTTAGGCGTAGACCTTTGGAGTTTGAGGTGGGGGATCATGTTCTGTTGAGAGTGTCTCCGACGAAGGGAGTCTTCCGTTTTGGGAAGAAGGGGAAACTCAGCCCGAGATTTATTGGACCTTTCGAGGTATTGGAGAGAGTCGGTGAGTTAGCGTACCGTTTGGCTTTACCTCCGTCGCTGAGTCATGTACATAGCGTATTTCACGTTTCCCAGTTGAGGAAGTACGTTCCGGACCCGTCCCACATTATTGACTTTGGGGACGTGGAGATCGAGAAGGATGTTACGTTTGAAGAGAGACCCGTTAGAATTTTGGAGCGTCGTGATAAACAGTTAAGGCACAAAACCATTCCTTTGGTTAAAGTGCAATGGTCGAGGCACGGAGTAGAAGAAGCGACATGGGAGTTAGAGGAGGATATGCGTTCGAGGCATCCCGAACTTTTTGATTCTTAAGTTTCGGGACGAAACTTTATTTTAGAGGGGGAGAATGTAATATCCGTAATTTTTCCATTTTTAGCAGTTTCCATTTTTGGTGTATGTCTATTTTTATCGACTCGCTTGTAACCGTTTCGACATTTCGAATCTATTTTGTTCTTGGAGTTTTTCCATTTGGATGAGTTTTGATGATGTTTTCACGTAATTTCGTTTTATGACATGTTTTGCCGTATGAACGTTCGATTCTTGTAAAACTCGTTCGTTTCCGTTGTTTCTTGGTTTGTACAAGTTCGTATGGTTGAGTGGGTCATGTGGAGACTTTCGTTTTGTAAATCCGACGTCGTTTCGTGATTTTCGGTCACTTGGGCCATTTTTGTAATTTCCTAAAAGTTTAGGGGATCTCGTTTTCGTTGTCGCATTACGGACCCTTCGGTGGTCGGAATTGTATTTTTCTTTCATCGCTTAGCTCCGTCGTCTTGTATGCTTCGCATCTATGTTCCTGGATTCTGGTTCCGTAGTGCGGTTCGTGTTTTATACCCTCGACAGCAGCTTACTGCTGATGTGACATCGCCAGATCAATCTGCTGTAGGTAGCGACGCTACCTCGTTGCCTTGCGTGCGCTACCGAAGAGCAGTTAGCGTACGCTAACCCTTATTGTTAGCGCACGCTAACGAATGGTGGCAGTAGCCACTGGACTGTCGCGGCCCCGTTAGCGCACGCTACATATGGCAGTTAGCGTGCGCTAACTTCACATTATATAAGCCCAGCGGGCAGTTTCAGAGCAGCAGTTTATTTCTTTTCTCTTCGTTTCTTCGACGTGCGACCTCAGAGACGAGTTCCACCAGTTCTTTTCGGAGTTCTATCCAGATTCCATCACGGTAGAATCGAGCCACCATATCATAATCAACATAATCACCTTTCATCAGCCGAATTAAAGGTAATTCCTCAGGAACCCTAATTTTGGCGAATTTGGGGGATTTCGGGATTTTAGGGTTTAGTTCTATATTACGATATTCTTCACCGAGTGTGATTAATGAATGATTCCAAATCCAGTTTCCTTGATTTTAATCCGTGAATTATCAATACGGGGAGATTTTGCGTAAACCCTCACCCGTATTGATTGAACGTCTATTGTCGTCATTTGTAATCGGGGTTTTGGGAGTATTCCTTTCGATTATTGATGTCCGTTGGGACTGAGTTATGCTAATCCTTCGTTTAGGAACCGCTGCTTTCCACCCGACCTCGTAGTCGTGTTCACTTCCGTTTCTTCAAGAATGTCTCAAAGGCAAGTACTTTACATTTGTTTACATGTTCTAGTATTTGAATTATGGCTATATGTGGTTGTTGTGGGGAGATATGTGTATGTTCACCTAGGGACGGTCCGACGGGACCTCTAGGGATACGTATTGCCGTGTGTGTACGTATCACGAACTGTGGTTAGCCACCCAGGGATGTCCGACGGGGCTCTGCGGGGTACGGTGGCCGTGAGTCTCGTGCCAACGGTTAACTTTGAATTATGATTTGTTGGAGATAATGTGTTTTGTGTGTACATCGTAAATATTCCGGAATATAAAATGTTTTCTAAAATGACTTTCGGCGCATATATTCATCTGATTAGAATGTAGTTCAAATGGATTGTACTTGCACTAGCAGTTGTCGCTAACCCCTTAAATGGGGGAAATACTTTTTGTATTTCAGGTATTGATCATGGGGACAAACGAGCACTCGGGCCGTATGAGGATGAAGGGCAAGCATGATATTGTCCAGTATTTGATTTTCGATGTTATGTCTGTCGGTTACTATTGATGTCTGAATTTGGGATTTATGTATTATAAAGTTGGTTTAAGTACTCGAGTACTTCCTGTTTGAAATTGTTTATGTTGTGTTCCCATTTTGGGAAATGGATTTGATGTCAGATTTTAATTGTCGGTTTGTAGTCTTTTATTTTAATTGTCGTTTTATTAATGATAGTTTGTCGTTGTCAAATGTCTTGTTGGTATGTTAGCCTGGTGGATTCCACAGTGTGGGGTCCACGGCGCTGTAATGTGCCCTGAATGTCTTGGGGGTGTTACAGCTTCTTGAGTTCATACATCTCGGTTGGTGCCATGCGGTATGGTGCTCTGGAAATAGGAGCTGCTCCAGGCTCTAATTCGATAGTGAATTCCACTTCTCTCTGCGGAGGTAACCCAGGTAGTTCGTCAGGAAATACATCTGAGAACTCATTCACAACTGAAATAGACGAGAGCTCTACTCCTTCCTCTTTCCTCATGGCGTAGCACCAAAGTCCACGACATCCTTGCTTCAGTAATTTCACTGCTTTCATCGCTTTGATCAATTTTCCCGAGCTTCCCGGTTTCCATCCTCGGAATACGTGTTCAGATCCGTCATCAGCAATGATAGAAATGACTCTCTCTCGGTAATTCAGAATAGCTCCATAACGGTTGAGCCAATCGTCTCCGAGAATTAAATCATCACCGTAGATGTCAACAACAATAAGATTCGATGGCCAATCTCTTCCTCCTATAGATACTGGAAAATTTCTAGCCTCTAGGGTTCCCACAATTCTCTCTCCACTCGGCAAACCCACAACATATGGTTCACAATCAAATAAGCAGGAGATTTTTAAACGATTTACACAGTTCAATGATTTGAAAGAATGTGTAGCTCCGGAATCGAATAAAACACTAACTGGTTGCAAAAGGATCTGAATTGTACCTGATGCAACAGCAGTGTCCTGATCATCAGATTTCCACCTCTCGTACAGGCACGGAGGAGCGGACCCAGCACTGGATGTCTCTCTCTTCCCAACGTTCTGCTGCTGAAATCCACTCTGCTATGTCTGGTTCACACTTGTCTCCTTCGTAACTGGCGCTGGAGTGCGAGTACCAAAAGATCTAGTGGCAACTCCACAGAAAGCCGCACGGTGCCCTTCTTGTCCACAATCGTAGCAAGTCACAGAAGATGCGGGGCAGTCACGTCGAATATGTAATACCCGTAATTTTGATCCCCGGAAATTTTCTATTTTTGACGGAAGTCTATTTTGACGACTTGCTTGGGACCGTTTCGTCATCCTGAGAATGTTTAATTCTACACTTTTTGTCATCCGAGTTCGTTTCGGCATCGTTCTGTTGAATTCCGTGTTCTTTAGCGACTTTTCCACGTTTGAGTTCGACTTTGTTAAATCACCATAAATTCTTGGAAACTCCAAAAATTCTGAATCCTTGCACTATTATAAAGCATCGAGTTAGCTTTTCAATGGTTCAAACGGTGAGTCAATCGGAGTCCAGACGAGGGAGTTATGATCGAAATAGCTAAGTCACACACTTTTCCTATATTTGGCCGAGCAGTCAGACCTGCAGGCCGCGGCTCCCATGAGCCGAGCCGCGCACACCGCCGAGTCATTGCCGAGGCACACCTACGTTGAGCCGCGGCACACCGGGTGTGGCATTCTCACCCAAAACCCGCTGTCACCGGTGCCGCGCACTGAATGAGCCGCGGCATCTTTGAAACACAGGGAACAATTTTAGGCTCGTGCCGCGGCACACCTATGCCGAGCCGCGGCACACAATGCGGTCAATCGCATAATTCGGCCTTTTAAGCGAGATTTCAGCCTTTTCCTTCATTTCTTCCTTCATTTGGCGAGAGAGTTGAGGAGGAGCTCTTTTCATAGCTATCACTTGGGTGTTGAAGATTTACCACTTTCAATCGGTTGGGAAGCCGGATAGTCGATCTATCGCGTATTCCTTGGATCATAGAGCTTGGATATTCAAGAGGTAATTTATTCGACATCTTGACTTCTCGATTTTGTGTGGGTATTGACGTTTTGGATGATAAAATCATGGTGTATGAGGTGATATATGCGTGATGATGGACATGATTGAGTATTCATCGGATTTTTGAAAGATTATTCAAGAACACTTTGAATTTGTGTTGGTTTTTGGGGGTTTTCGTAGATTCGTCCGTTTTGTCCGATTGAAGCTTGAGAACCTTGAGATTTTGATATATATCTATACCGTATGAGTGTTTTCTTCCGATTTTACGGGTTAGATTATGTCGTTTTCGGACTTGTGAGATTTGGACGATTTTTCCAACCTCTAGTTGATTATCCGTATATTTTTATGAATCGTAGACGGGTTTCGGGGATTTCTTCGTGTAATTTGAATACGGATAATTGATTATCATATTCCTTGCGAATCGTTTAGGTGCCTAAAGCGAGTTCTCGGACCTACCGAACTCATACCTTTCCTCCGTTCGATTTCTCGATGTCTCAAAGGCAAGTATACATTTATGATTGTACGTTCTCGACTTTGAAAGTATGAAATATTGATGATATGATTATTTCTAGCCACTCCGGGACGGGCCTATGGTCCTCTGAGGGTTTCGTAGCCTGCAGTGCGATTCCATGGTTGATATGAACGAACCGTTTCTACGGCATTCATATGAAATAATGTTGGCATGTAATGAACGAACCGTTTGACGGCATTCCTACATGTAACGGCGTATGATATGAACGAACCGCTTTTACGGCATTCACATACGTCTTGAGATTTTAGTTATTAGGAATACTAGTCTTATATTGATGAATTGACGGATATTGATGAATTGACGGATTACATTTACTTTATTGTCGAAGTATTATGTTTCATCTTGTTATACTTGCACTAGCTATTCGACGGCTAACCCCTTTATGGGAAATACGTTTCATGTATTTCAGTTCGGAGAGCGGACAAGTGGGTACCGGGTCGGCATGAAGATGATGGGCAAGTGTGATCCGTGTTTTGTCTCGGTTATTTTCTTGGATTCCTCCATTCGGGTTGTTGTCTTGGAATGGATTTTTAAATACTCGAGTATTGTATTTGATTTCCTTGGTGTTCGGCTGTGTTGCCGAGGTATTGATTTGTGCAGTGATGTATATGGTTTCATTGGTTATGGTCTTGAATACCATTTGTATCGTCTTTCTTTCCATTGTATGTAGACCTTCTCGGTCAAGTTTATAGTTCCGCGTATGTTTAGCCTTGTGGGTCCCACGGCGGGGTTCACGGCGCTGTAATATACCCTGAATAACTTGGGGGTGTTACAGAATATGGTATCAGAGCTTTGGTTTATGGATACCTAGGCTGTCGGTCTTTTGGGTCGATTGAGTCGGCATTTGCCCACATATCACTACTCGCCATCATCACAAGGTCTGGTACTTGTAAGTCCTCTCACTCTTCTTGTATTTTTCTTAATCGTTTCGTTTATAGCTTGGTATTCTTGGGATTTGGTCACTTCGAGAATGTGCGGTTCGGATTATACTTACGCACAGATGTGCCCTTCAGAATGTTGGCTGAAAGTAGGAAGAATCGTGGCCGTGGTCATGGACGCGAACTCTTACTTGAGATTTTGTTAAGTTGCTAATTGCGATAATGGTGTGTATCGATATTATGTTGAGACTTTGTTTAGGAGTCGCATGCTAGTATCACGGGAGATCTTCGACTTCGCAGACTTGTAAGTATGTTATTCGAATTATTCGATAATTCTTGGTGAAATTGAATTCCCGTTGAAATGTTGTTTATTTAGTGATTGTAAGTTTGAGGACGAAACTTATTTTTAAGGGGGGTAGAGTGTAATACTCCGATTTTTCGGATATATTTTTTTTTTCGTTTATATATTGGATATCGTGGATGGTTGATTATGCTCGAGGACGATGTGAACGTTTGATAATCTTATTGAATTGAGTATACGTATTGATTTTCTTTGTATGCTCGTATTTGGTATGTCATGACTTTGGACAGAATTGTTGAAATTGGCTAAGTATGGAATTATTACGACGTTAATAAGGTGAGATTACGACGTAAGATTGGCATGGTTACGTACGTTAAGGCTAAGGTATTACGTGCGTAACGAAGGCATCGGACAGAACCGAGTCCTGTGAGGCAGGTGGGACCCTGTTTCGGCAACTTTCGGCGGAGGATGTTGACAGCTGAGTCAACGTACGTGTTACGTACGTTATACAAGACGTGTTACGTACGTGACACAACCATTGTACTGTAGCAAGTTAACTGGTATACTACGTACGTTGTATGGTATGGGTTACGTACGTAATAGACTACACGGAATGAGACAGTGAGTTGGTTACGTACGTTATGGATATTGGATTACGTACGTTAAAGTTGTTATGTACGTTAAGAAAGGACATTTACGTACGTAATGAGAGTGCAATTTATATATTGAAGTGTTGCCTTTCATTTCTCTCACGATCCTTTGAGATATTTCTCTCCAAAAACTCGTCCCTCTTCACTTTTAAGAGTGTTCTAAACACTTTTAGCATGATTGTGAGCTTGGAATCATGGAATTAGAGATTGGTTATGGAACTATTGTTGATTCTTGAAGTGATTTCTTGTGTTATCCATATTCTATGAGGTTTATGTCGAAGGAAGATAATGATATGCTTTGAATATGTTGATTATAATTATGGAATCATAGAGATCTTGATGTTCTTGAGGCCATATGATGACTATGATGATTTAATGATTCTTGGAATGGAGTTCAATTATTCTTTCTTCGTGGTTCGTCCATACAAGGTAATCCTCGTATCCCTTTGATAGTGGCTCATTTTTTCTTTTTGGATTACTACTTGGGAGGGAGTATGTTGGGAATCGTGTATTTTGATGTTCGTCTTATTTCAATGAAAATGCATAAATTGGACTGTACTTTTATCCATGCGTGAGTATTTTTGAAATGGATTTTGGTATTTTGCCAATGAAATTTTATTTTGTAAAACCGATTCCCTAAATGAATTTTTGGCATTTTAGCCTTGATCATTTTGACGGTATTTGGAAAATGATTTTTTTAGTATTTGAAAAATATTACCGTCATCGGTCTTTTTGGAATTTTTGAAATGACGTGGAAATTGTGCTTAGCACGGTAAATCCTTGTGAGAAAGGTTTACGGCGTGTAATATTCAGGAGGATGCGGGGTGTTACAATTATGGTATCATGTGATAATGTTATACGAGATTTATTGGAATTGTAATAAGAGATTTCGGATGTTGATATGATCATTGAGATCTTCTTCATACGGTGATAAGGGTTTTGTTGCGATTCTTGAGATTGTATGAATGACATGATGAAGAAAATGGTAACATGGAGATATATACCTCGGATATGTTGTTCTGAATGTGATTTCGGATATTTCATGTTCTTGAAGAACTCTTGAATTATACGAGGTGATGAAAAATATTTTTTTTAGAAGTGTTGATGTTTTGAAAATGAATATGGAATATTCATATCTAGAGCTAAACTATGTGTTGGAAATAATATTCGTATAGGAAATACGAATGTGATTATGCGTTTGATGAGTCTATTATTCATCTCTGGATTTGGAAGCCCATACGTATGGAGCAAATATTCAAATCGAATGATTGGATTGTTTGATAACCATTTTAATATGATTATCTATTGTTTTGAACGATCGGATGATTCGAATTGATAACGGTCATAAGTAAATTTTAACGATGGATTTACGAGAAGGGAACCTTGTCAATTCGTATTTAAGAATTGAGCTTGGAACATTTAGACCCTTATTATTGGTCGAATTGGTTCTTGATATGATCATCATATTTCACTCGTATTGTGGACAGATTTGTAAGTGTCTCGAGTTGGATTGTTCGATTTGTGATTAGTCGAGATATGGTAAAACGATTGAGTTCGTGGTTTGGTGGTATTGATATTGGTCATCATCGAACCGGTTTATTATCAATCCTTCGTTTTACAGTAAGATATGATGTTTGATCATAGATTATGACTGTTGTGTTGCGGTTAAGGTTGAAGGGTTCGTAGATTAACTTGGTCGGGACTGAGGAACTTGTAAGACGAAATCAACTGAATTGGTAACAGTTCGATGTATTGATATCGAGGCAAGTTTTATACTTGTACTGGTCAATGAGATTAATGTTATCATGTATGTGTATGAATGTGTGTATCATTTCGAGACTTGGTCTCTTTATGATTTTGTTGATATCAGGGGATTGTTTGATACGATACCCTTCGGCAAATTATGCCAAATATTATTGTTGTTCGTAAATGGCCAATTTAAGGCATTGCGGTACTTGTTGGTAATATTGTTGTCGATAGCCGGTTCGCGGTATCGACATATCGATTGTTATTGTTGATTGATGTTCCTTTGAGATATTGTGGTTGATAGCCGGTTCGCGGCATCGACGTATCGATTGCTATTATTTATTGATGTTCCATCAAGATATTTTTTTTGTGAATCGTCGTTATTGATATCAGTGTTTTTCTATTGATGTCGTTTTGGCCGATTGAAGGCATTGACGTATTCAATTATCATCTTCGTTCTTGGTAACCGATTAAAGGTGCCGAGACATCCGTTGTATAATTGTTATCGGTTAATCGTTCTGAAGGTAATCGATATATTGAATTGGGATTATCAAAGATAATTCCCATCCGTTGTATAATTGTTATCGATTGGCCATTCTACGGTAATCGAAGTATTGAATTGGGATTATCAACAATAATTCCCATCCGTTGAATTATTATTGTCGTGTTGGTGATTGGCGGCAAGACACTATTATTCTTGTGAACTCGGTAATTTTGTGATCGTTGAAGGTTGAGGATTTTCCCGAACTGTTGTGTTATGATCGTTGCTCGTGTTAATCGGTCCTTAGGGATTTTGATCCCAGGATGGTTGTTTCGAATATTGTCGGTCGTGTCGATCTTTCATTATTCGTGTGTCATCGTTCACTTGGTGAGTCGTATGATCCGTATTGGATGTGTTATCCTTTGAGTTTCGTTGTCATGTTGTATCGTGACATATCCGGAATCATATCTGCGTGCCGATTGGTTATTGTGCAGGATTTTTAGCCAGGCACACGATGGTCATGCGTGGATGTTTCCGCATTGGACCGTGCACACGAGACGTTAGTTCGTGAGGCTAATTAGGTACATTGTCCCACGTATATTTCTGGATTTCGTATACGGGGTGGACATGTGCACGGACACATTTCCGGATCGGGCGTACTGTGATGTCCATCATTGAGCCGTACAATTTTTGATCGTTCATAGACCATGTTTGATTGGATATGTTCGACGTGTTGTGATTGAGCGTTCATACGCCCGAGGGGTATGTTCGGCCGATCGAGTTTGTTTCTTTGAGATCTGTATTGTGATGATTTACTGACTTGGTACATTCGGCTTTCAGGCCATCGTGATATTTTGGCAGCTTCGGCTGAGGGCTTTCAGGCCATTGTGATGTATCGGTATTTCCGTTTGAGCCTTCGGGCATTATGATCCTTATTTATTTCAGCGTTGGATTGATTTACCTTCGGGTAACGTAAGTTTCGGTTCTTGTGCATCTCGTTGAGTTTTCCTGGCGAAATATTTCTTCTCCCTACCTGTTTTAAGTTTCGGGACGAAACTTCTTTTAAGGAGGGTAGAATGTAATACCCGTAATTTTGATCCCCGGAAATTTTCTATTTTTGACGGAAGTCTATTTTGACGACTTGCTTGGGACCGTTTCGTCATCCTGAGAATGTTTAATTCTACACTTTTTGTCATCCGAGTTTGTTTCGGCATCGTTCTGTTGAATTCCGTGTTCTTTAGCGACTTTTCCACGTTTGAGTTCGACTTTGTTAAATCACCATAAATTCTTGGAAACTCCAAAAATTCTGAATCCTTGCACTATTATAAAGCATCGAGTTAACTTTTCAATGGTTCAAACGGTGAGTCAATCGGAGTCCAGACGAGGGAGTTATGATCGAAATAGCTAAGTCACACACTTTTCCTATATTTGGCCGAGCAGGCTGTACCCGGTGCCGCGGCTCCCATGAGCTGAGCCGCGGCACACTGCCGAGTCATTGCCGAGGCACACCTACGTTGAGCCGCGGCACACTGGTGTGGCATTCTCACCCAAAACCCGCCTGTACCCGGTGCCGCGGCACACCTGAGCTGAGCCGCGGCATACTGCCGAAACCTGGGAACAATTTTTAGGCCTGTGCCGCGGCACACCTATGCTGAGCCACGGCACACAATGCGGTCAACTGCATAATTCGGCTTTTTAAGCGAGATTTCAGCCTTTTCCTTCATTTCTTCCTTCCGCTGGCGAGAGAGAGAGTTGAGGGAGGAGCTCTTTTCATAGCTATCACTTGGGTGTTGAAGATTTACCACTTTCAATCGGTTGGGAAGCCCGGATAGTTGATCTATCGCGTATTCCTTGGATCATAGAGCTTGGATATTCAAGAGGTAATTTATTCGACATCTTGACTTCTCGATTTTGTGTGGGTATTGACGTTTTGGATGATAAAATCATGGTGTATGAGGTGATATATGCGTGATGATGGACATGATTGAGTATTCATCGGATTTTTGAAAGATTATTCAAGAACACTTTGAATTTGTGTTGGTTTTTGGGGGTTTTCGTAGATTCGTCCGTTTTGTCCGATTGAAGCTTGAGAACCTTGAGATTTTGATATATATCTATACCGTATGAGTGTTTTCTTCCGATTTTACGGGTTAGATTATGTCGTTTTCGGACTTGTGAGATTTGGACGATTTTTCCAACCTCTAGTTGATTATCCGTATATTTTTATGAATCGTAGACGGGTTTCGGGGATTTCTTCGTGTAATTTGAATACGGATAATTGATTATCATATTCCTTGCGAATCGTTTAGGTGCCGGAAGCGCGTTCTCGGACCTACCGAACTCATACCTTTCCTCCGTTCGATTTCTCGATGTCTCAAAGGCAAGTATACATTTATGATTGTACGTTCTCGACTTTGAAAGTATGAAATATTGATGATATGATTATTTCTAGCCACTCCGGGACGGGCCTATGGTCCTCTGAGGGTTTCGTAGCCTCTGGTGCGATTCCATGGTTGATATGAACGAACCGTTTCTACGGCATTCATATGAAATAATGTTGGCATGTAATGAACGAACCGTTTTGACGGCATTCCTACATGTAACGGCGTATGATATGAACGAACCGTTTTTACGGCATTCACATACGTCTTGAGATTTTAGTTATTCCGGAATACTAGTCTTATATTGATGAATTGACGGATATTGATGAATTGACGGATTACATTTACTTTATTGTCGAGAAGTATTATGTTTCATACTGTTATACTTGCACTAGCTATTCGACGGCTAACCCCTTTATGGGGGAAATACGTTTCATGTATTTCAGGTTCCAGGAGAGCGGACAAGTGGGTACCGGGTCGGCATGAAGATGATGGGCAAGTGTGATACTGTGTTTTGTCTCCGATTATTTTCTTGGATTCCTCCATTCAGGTTGTTGTACTGGAATGGATTTTTAAATACTCGAGTATTGTATTTCAGTTTCCTTGGTGTTCCGGCCTGTGTTGCCGAGGTATTGATTTGTGCAGTGATGTATATGGTTTCATTGGTTATGGTCTTGAATACCATTTGTATCGTCTTTCTTTCCATTGTATGTAGACCTTCTCGGTCAAGTTTATAGTTCCGCGTATGTTTAGCCTTGTGGGTCCCACGGCGGGGTTCACGGCGCTGTAATATACCCTGAATAACTTGGGGGTGTTACAGAATATGTCCTGCTCGACCACAATTGTAGCATTTCTTTGATGCGTCCGGAACTGCTGATGTAGTCCGGAAGTTCTTCCCACCTCTAGAAGGATGTGGAGGTTTCCTAGCTGAATAAAAGGAAGCATGGCCCTTGCGGGGCCCACCACTCTTGTTTTCTGAAAAGCTGCCGGTCATCTTCTGCTTCTTCGCCTCCACTGATTTCTCCACCGCCGCCTTTTTCATGTCGTAGGCCAGCGCTTTGTCTTGATATTGTCGCAGCGTAGTACACTCGAATCCGGACATGTACTGTTGAATCTCCGACTTCATCCACATATCGAAATGAAAAATCTTTTCCGCCTCCGTCCTGACCAAGTGTCGCACACAAGTCAGCTGATGATTAAAAGTTTTGATTACATCATCACGGATGCTTCGAACTCGTGGTGAGAAAAACTCTCGGATCTTTGCCTCTGAATCGGACGAGGACAATACCGTGCTTCCATCATTAATTTGAATTCCGTCCAGTACGCATTATGATCCTCGGGTCGAATAGCTTCCCACCAATCAAAGGCCTCCCCAGTCAGAAAATACTGGGCTATGGGAACCTTCCGGTCCTCGGGACAGTTAAAACCCGCGAATATCTTCTCTAACTCCTTGAGCCAGTGATCCCAAGTAATTGCCTCAGCAGATCCGTCAAATTTTGGCGGGTGCAATTTGACCACCTCAGCAAGCCATCTATCTCCCCGGTTATCCTCGTGGTGCTGCTGTCCCATCGCCGTCTACATGCGGTCGACTACCTGGGCGAACTGGTTAATCTGCGCCACCACCTATTGAAGCACTCCCGGCATGTTAGGATTTGCGTCGTCGTTCGCTGATCCTTGCTGCCCTCCAGAATGGGAATCGGTTCGACTAGCTGATAATTCCGGGGTAGTTACGGAATCCTCCTGTCTCATGTTACCTCGTCCGCGTCCACGACCGCATCCGCGTCCACGTCCTCCTCTCAACATACTGTAAACACAATTCCTCAATATCCAGGACAATGTTTCGAAATAAAACCCGTCAATACTCACAAAACAGTAATTAAGTAAAACGGTAGTATAAGAGATTAGGAGACTTACAACCACGGTCCACAAGACGACTTTTTGGCTGAACAGTGATGTTACGAACGACTCGTAAATCAATAACGTAAATAGATTTACGTAAACAGACCCAACTTAAAACCCGACGGCCAAGATATCCATAAATCTTAGCTCCGATACCATATTCTGTAACACCCCGAGATATTCGGAATAATTACAGCGCCGTAAACCCTTTAAATGTAAATATAAGACATTAATGCTGCGGAAATTCAAGTTTACAAAACCGAACAACTGGTTCAACAAGTAATTTATACAACCATATCGAAATAATTTTAATACGACACGCGTACTCGAGTACTGAACTCAAAACAAGAAAACAAATCACCAACAACAACAAACATCACTGAACCCCTTCGTCGTCACGTCGGTACTGTGGCTGTTTCCCTGCTCCTCGGCTACCTGAACATCAAAACAAATGTCCACCCCCGAAGGGGTTAGCAAAACGATGCTAGTACAAGTATCATATTAAACAATTCGAATATGCATCAACAATACATAACAAGATACACCACACGGACTTCCGCTACCGGAATCCGACAATGCGAATCCACAAGATTCCATTTACACAACAAGGGTATTCCAATGATCCAGCGCCCTCAGCATAGATCCCAAGATGATCCCGTCGGACCAACACGTGGTGGAAATAACCCGTCCAATGATCCAGCGCCCTCAGCCTAGATCCCAAGATGATCCCGTCGGACCAACACGAGGTGGACATCCGATCCAGCGCCCTCAGCATAGATCGTACAACGTACACAAACACAACTCATGCATACACATATGCCAAATCATTATGTCCATCAACATGAACATAGAAACACTAGATAACGAATATCATGATAATTCAACAAAATAATTTCCATGTTCAACAACATGAATAAACCACAAACATGCTCAAAATACCAATTTTAACACATTACGATACTTGCCTCGAAGATGGCAAGAACGAAACACTTCAATGATCTCAACACACTCGAAGGCCGCCTCCTTCGATCAACGCAACAAGCTCGAACCTTAACAAAAGGAATGATATACAAATCATCTCAAGTCGAACGATTGCCTAACAATTCGGTCTACGGCCAAAATGCTCAAAATAAACAATCTGCCTGGACTACTTAGCGTGCGCTACGTACTCTACGTAACGTGCGCTAAGCCTGCCTGTTAGCGTACGCTATCGTATAAGCCTAGCGTACGCTAGCCACGGATCGATTTGACTCGGTGATATCATAACGTCGTTAAATGCGTATCGCGGCGTTAACTTAACCCCGATAGCGCACGTTAACTAACGTATGTTAACGTGCGCTAATCGTGCATGGCAGATTGCTACTGACAGAAAACTGGGTTGAATGGTGATAAGGTTTGTGGAAGTTCTATGATTATGAGATACAAATATACGGATAATCATCTCAACATCATAATTCATCTTCGATCTTCAAGAAAATATTCAAAGTTCCGTTCGTCCTACACATGATTCCAATGTGTAAAACGTAACAACTGGGTAGTATCCGTCTACTGATCACAAATCGGTTTGAAAATGCTAAGGAGTCCATATACTAAAAAAAACGGTTCAAAGGTTCCTACGATATATAGTGCCGATACGTCAAAAGTATCCTTCTAACATGTGATGACCGATTATAAACGAAATAACTGGCTATCTAAACATGATCAACGTCCTTAAGAACATTACTAATATCGGTGAAGAATCACCTACCTCAAAGTAGTGAAGAACACGGAGGAAATCGAAGCAATCCAACACCGAAGGCTTGAACACCAAATCTCCAATGATATACGATCCTCAATCACGAGCTAGGATGTTGATATGAAGTGTTTAGGATGTAGGAAGTTATGTTCTAAGTGTAAGAATTCGGGTATGGGAGAAGAAAGAACTGAAATCACGAATAGGATGTTGTCCTATTTATAAGAAATGGCTATTAGCGCGCGCTAGTCCCTGCACGTAGCGTGCGTTAACGGCTCACTGACTTAACTGTATTCAGCACTTAGCGTGCGCTATGCACATACCTGTAGCGTGCGCTAAGGCGTTGACTCGGCTTTTCCCGAAAGCCGTCCAGGTTCATCCCGACACAATCCGACAGGGGTCCCCCGGCCAGATCTCACCTACCGCACGTCTCAATCAAATTGACCACGCATAGCGTGCGCTAATGTTCCTTTGTAGCGTGCGCTATGAATCCATGTTAGCATACGCTACACATAGCCGATAGCGTGCGCTACATGCGCAGAATTACAATCTTTAAATCACATACACGAAATCATACGCTCGACAACATCGGATTATGAAATACGGAGAATAATACTCAGACAAAAGTACAATAATTTCAATATCACAAGTTTCAAATACATATCAGAAATCTCGGGTATTACACTATCACCAAATGGTCGGAATTTTATCGTCTTTTTACGGTTTTATACTTAGTTTTTGGGGCCCAATTTTCGTGACCGAAAAAATATTTCAGAATCGGACGAATTTCTACCAGAATGCTCCTACATGTGATATAAGATTGTTCATGCAGTCTTTCTCGAATGAACTATCACCAAATGGTCGGAATTTTAGCGTCTTTTTACGGTTTTATACATAGTTTTTGGTGCCCAATTTTCGTAACCGAAAAATTGTTTCAAAATCGAGCAATTTCTACGAATGCTCCTACATGTGATATAATATTGTTCATGCAGTCTTTCTCGAATGAACTATCACCAAATGGTCGAATTTTAGCGTCTTTTTACGGTTTTATACATAATTTTGGTGCCCAATTTTCGTAATCGAAAAATTGTTTGAATCGACGAATTTCTACTGAATGCTCCTACATGTGATATAAGATTGTTCATGCAGTCTTTCTCGAATGAACTATCACCAAATGGTCGAATTTGAGCGTCTTTTTACGGTTTTATACATAGTTTTGGGGCCCAATTTTCGTGGCGAAAAATTATTTGAATCGGGCAATTTATACCAAAATGATCCTACATGTGATGTAAGATTGTTCATGCAGTCTTTCTCGAATGAACTATCACCAAATGGTCGGAATTTTATCGTCTTTTATGGTTTTATACATAGTTTTGGTGCCCAATTTTCGTAATCGAAAAATTGTTTGAGAATCAGGCAATTTCTACTGAATGCTCCTACATGTGATATAATATTGTTCATGCAGTATTTCTCGAATGAACTATCACCAAAGGGTAGGAATTTTAGCGTCTTTTTAGGGTTTTATACATAATGTTTGGTGCACAATTTTCGAATCGAAAAATTGTTTGAGAATCGGACAATTTCTACTGAATGCTCCTACATGTGATGTAATATTGTTCATGCGGTCTTTCTCGAGTGAACTATCACCAAATGGTCGAATTTGAGCGTCTTTTACGATTTTATACATAGTTTTGGGGCCTAATTTTCAGAATCGAAAAATTATTTCGGAATCAGACGAATTTCTACCAAAATGATCCTACATGTGATGTAAGATTGTTCATGCAGTCTTTCTCGAATGAACTATCACCAAATGGTCGGAATTTTATCGTCTTTTTACGGTTTTATACATAGTTTTTGGTGCTCAATTTCCGTAACCGAAAAATTGTTTCAGAATCGGACGAATTTCTACCAGAATGCTCCTACATGTGATATAAGATTGTTCATGCAGTCTTTCTCGAATGAACTATCACCAAATGGTCGGAATTTGAGCGTCTTTTTACGGTTTTATACATAATTTTTGGTGCCCAATTTTCGTAACCGAAAAATTGTTTCAGAATCAGACGAATTTCTACCAGAATGCTCCTACATGTGATATAATATTGTTCATGCAGTCTTTCTCGAATGAACTATCACCAAATGGTCGGAACTTTAGCATCTTTTTACGGTTTTATACATAATTTTTGGTGCCCAATTTTCGTAACCGAAAAATTGTTTCGGAATCGGACGAATTTCTACCAGAATGCTCCTACATATGATATAAGATTGTTCATGCAGTCTTTCTCGAATGAACTATCACCAAATGGTCGGAATTTTAGCGTCTTTTTACGGTTTTATACATAGTTTTTGGTGCTCAATTTCCGTAAGAAAAAATTGTTTGAGAATCGGACGAATTTCTACGAGAATGCTCCTACATGTGATGTAAGATTGTTCATGCGGTCTTTCTCGAATGAACTATCACCAAATGGTCGAATTTGAGCGTCTTTTTACGATTTTATACATAGTTTTGGGGCCCAATTTTCGTAAGAAAAATTATTTCGAATCGGGCAATTTCTACCAAAATGATCCTACATGTGATGTAAGATTGTTCATGCGTCTTTCTCGAATGAACTATCACCAAATGGTCGGAATTTTATCGTCTTTTTACGGTTTTATACATAGTTTTTGGTGCTCAATTTCCGTAGAAAAATTGTTTGAGAATCGGACGAATTTCTACGAATGCTCCTACATATGATATAAGATTGTTCATGCAGTCTTTCTCGAATGAACTATCACCAAATGGTCGAATTTGAGCGTCTTTTTACGGTTTTATACATAATTTTGGTGCCCAATTTTCGTAACGAAAAATTGTTTGAGAATCGGGCAATTTCTACGAATGCTCCTACATGTGATATAATATTGTTCATGCAGTCTTTCTCGAATGAACTATCACCAAATGGTCGGAACTTTAGCATCTTTTACGGTTTTATACATAATTTTTGGTGCCTAATTTTCGTAATCGAAAAATTGTTTGAATCGGATTTAATTTCTACTGAATGCTCCTACATATGATATAAGATTGTTCATGCAGTCTTTCTCGAATGAACTATCACCAAATGGTCGAATTTTAGCGTCTTTTTACGGTTTTATACATAGTTTTTGGTGCTCAATTTCCGTAAAAGAAAAATTGTTTAAGAAACGGACGAATTTATAACAGAATGGTCAAACATGTGATATAAGTTTTTTCATTCAGTATTACTAGAATTAAATATCAACAAAAGTTCTGAATTTGAGCGTCTTTTTACGGTTTTATACATAATTTTGGTGCCCAATTTTCGTAGAATCAAAATTGTTTGAGAATCGATTTAATTTCTACGAATGCTCCTACATGTGATATAATATTGTTCATGCAGTCTTTCTCGAATGAACTATCACCAAATGGTCGGAACTTTAGCATCTTTTTACGGTTTTATACATAATTTTTGGTGCCTAATTTTCGTAATCGAAAAATTGTTTGGAATCGGATTTAATTTCTACCAGAATGCTCCTACATGTGATATAATATTGTTCATGCAGTCTTTCTCGAATGAACTATCACCAAATGGTCGGAATTTTAGCGTCTTTTTACGGTTTTATACATAATTTTTGGTGCCCAATTTTCGTAACCGAAAAATTGTTTCAGAATCGGACGAATTTCTACCAGAATGCTCCTACATGTGATGTAATATTGTTCATGCAGTCTTTCTCGAGTGAACTATCACCAAATGGTCGGAATTTGAGCGTCTTTTTACGATTTTATACATAGTTTTTGGGGCCCAATTTTCGTAACCGAAAAATTATTTCGGAATCAGACGAATTTCTACCAAAATGATCCTACATGTGATGTAAGATTGTTCATGCAGTCTTTCTCGAATGAACTATCACCAAATGGTCGGAATTTTATCGTCTTTTTACGGTTTTATACATAGTTTTTGGTGCTCAATTTCCGTAACCGAAAAATTGTTTCAGAATCGGACGAATTTCTACCAGAATGCTCCTACATGTGATATAAGATTGTTCATGCAGTCTTTCTCGAATGAACTATCACCAAATGGTCGGAATTTGAGCGTCTTTTTACGGTTTTATACATAATTTTTGGTGCCCAATTTTCGTAACCGAAAAATTGTTTGAATCGCAATTTCTACGAATGCTCCTACATGTGATATAATATTGTTCATGCAGTCTTTCTCGAATGAACTATCACCAAATGGTCGGAACTTTAGCATCTTTTACGGTTTTATACATAATTTTTGGTGCCCGATTTTCGTGCTTAGAAAAATTGTTTCGAATCGGATTTAATTTCTACGAATGCTCCTACATGTGATATAATATTGTTCATGCGGTCTTTCTCGAATGAACTATCACCAAATGGTCGGAATTTTAGCGTCTTTTACGGTTTTATACATAATTTTGGTGCCCAATTTTCGTAACGAAAAATTGTTTGAGAATCGGACAATTTCTACTGAATGCTCCTACATGTGATGTAATATTGTTCATGCAGTCTTTCTCGAGTGAACTATCACCAAATGGTCGAATTTGAGCGTCTTTTTACGATTTTATACATAGTTTTGGGGCCCAATTTTCGTAATCGAAAAATTATTTCGAATCGATTTAATTTCTACCAAAATGCTCCTACATGTGATGTAAGATTGTTCATGCAGTCTTTCACGACTGAACTATCACCAAATGGTCGGAAGTTTATCGTCTTGTTCCGGTTTTATACATAGTTTTGGTGCTCAATTTCCGTAATCGAAAAATTGTTTGAGAATCGGATTTAATTTCTACAGAATGCTCCTACATGTGATATAAGATTGTTCATGCAGTCTTTCTCGAATGAACTATCACCAAATGGTGAATTTGAGCGTCTTTTTACGGTTTTATACATAATTTTTGGTGCCCAATTTTCGTAACCGAAAAATTGTTTCAGAATCAGACGAATTTCTACCAGAATGCTCCTACATGTGATATAATATTGTTCATGCAGTCTTTCTCGAATGAACTATCACCAAATGGTCGGAACTTTAGCATCTTTTTACGGTTTTATACATAATTTTTGGTGCCCAATTTTCGTAACCGAAAAATTGTTTCGGAATCGGACGAATTTCTACCAGAATGCTCCTACATGTGATATAATATTGTTCATGCAGTCTTTCTCGAATGAACTATCACCAAATGGTCGGAATTTTAGCGTCTTTTTACGGTTTTATACATAATTTTTGGTGCCCAATTTTCGTAACCGAAAAATTGTTTCAGAATCGGACGAATTTCTACCAGAATGCTCCTACATGTGATGTAATATTGTTCATGCAGTCTTTCTCGAGTGAACTATCACCAAATGGTCGGAATTTGAGCGTCTTTTTACGATTTTATACATAGTTTTGGGGCCCAATTTTCGTAATCGAAAAATTATTTGAATCGGGCAATTTCTACCAAAATGATCCTACATGTGATGTAAGATTGTTCATGCAGTCTTTCTCGAATGAACTATCACCAAATGGTCGAATTTTATCGTCTTTTTACGGTTTTATACATAGTTTTGGTGCTCAATTTCCGTAATCGAAAAATTGTTTGAGAATCGGACAATTTCTACTGAATGCTCCTACATGTGATATAATATTGTTCATGCGGTCTTTCTCGAATGAACTATCACCAAATGGTCGAATTTGAGCGTCTTTTTACGGTTTTATACATAATTTTTGGTGCCCAATTTTCGTAATCGAAAAATTGTTTGAGAATCAGATTTAATTTCTACTGAATGCTCCTACATGTGATATAATATTGTTCATGCAGTCTTTCTCGAATGAACTATCACCAAATGGTCGGAACTTTAGCATCTTTTTACGGTTTTATACATAATTTTTGGTGCCCAATTTTCGTAACCGAAAAATTGTTTCGGAATCGGACGAATTTCTACCAGAATGCTCCTACATATGATATAAGATTGTTCATGCAGTCTTTCTCGAATGAACTATCACCAAATGGTCGGAATTTTAGCGTCTTTTTACGGTTTTATACATAGTTTTTGGTGCTCAATTTCCGTTAGCGAATAATTGTTTGAGTTTAGGACGAATTTCTACCAGAATGCTCCTACATGTGATGTAAGATTGTTCATGCAGTCTTTCTCGAATGAACTATCACCAAATGGTCGGAATTTGAGCGTCTTTTTACGGTTTTATACATAATTTTTGGTGCCCAATTTTCGTAACCGAAAAATTGTTTCAGAATCAGACGAATTTCTACCAGAATGCTCCTACATGTGATATAATATTGTTCATGCAGTCTTTCTCGAATGAACTATCACCAAATGGTCGGAACTTTAGCATCTTTTTACGGTTTTATACATAATTTTTGGTGCCCAATTTTCGTAACCGAAAAATTGTTTCGAATCGGACAATTTCTACCGAATGCTCCTACATATGATATAAGATTGTTATTGCAGTCTTTCTCGAATGATCTATAACCATATGGTGGGTATTTTAGAGTCTTTTTACGGTTTTATACATAGTTTTGGTGCTCAATTTCCGTAGAAAAATTGTTTGAGAATCGGACAATTTCTACGAGAATGCTCCTACATGTGATATAAGATTGTTCATGCAGTCTTTCTCGAATGAACTATCACCAAATGGTCGGTATTTGAGCGTCTTTTTACGGTTTTATACATAATTTTGGTGCCCAATTTTCGTAATCGAAAAATTGTTTGAGAATCGATTTAATTTCTACCAGAATGCTCCTACATGTGATATAATATTGTTCATGCAGTCTTTCTCGAATGAACTATCACCAAATGGTCGGAACTTTAGCATCTTTTTACGGTTTTATACATAATTTTTGGTGCCCAATTTTCGTAACCGAAAAATTGTTTCGGAATCGGACGAATTTCTACCAGAATGCTCCTACATATGATATAAGATTGTTCATGCAGTCTTTCTCGAATGAACTATCACCAAATGGTCGGAATTTTAGCGTCTTTTTACGATTTTATACATAGTTTTTGGGGCCCAATTTTCGTAACCGAAAAATTGTTTCGGAATCGGACGAATTTCTACCAGAATGCTCCTACATGTGATATAATATTGTTCATGCAGTCTTTCTCGAATGAACTATCACCAAATGGTCGGAATTTTAGCGTCTTTTTACGGTTTTATACATAATTTTTGGTGCCCAATTTTCGTAACCGAAAAATTGTTTCAGAATCGGACGAATTTCTACCAGAATGCTCCTACATGTGATGTAATATTGTTCATGCAGTCTTTCTCGAGTGAACTATCACCAAATGGTCGGAATTTGAGCGTCTTTTTACGATTTTATACATAGTTTTTGGGGCCCAATTTTCGTAACCGAAAAATTATTTCGGAATCAGACGAATTTCTACCAAAATGATCCTACATGTGATGTAAGATTGTTCATGCAGTCTTTCTCGAATGAACTATCACCAAATGGTCGGAATTTTATCGTCTTTTTACGGTTTTATACATAGTTTTTGGTGCTCAATTTCCGTAACCGAAAAATTGTTTCAGAATCGGACGAATTTCTACCAGAATGCTCCTACATGTGATATAATATTGTTCATGCAGTCTTTCTCGAATGAACTATCACCAAATGGTCGGAATTTGAGCGTCTTTTTACGGTTTTATACATAGTTTTTGGGGCCCAATTTTCGTAGAATCAAAATTGTTTCAGAATCAGACGAATTTCTACCAGAATGCTCCTACATGTGATATAATATTGTTCATGCAGTCTTTCTCGAATGAACTATCACCAAATGGTCGGAACTTTAGCATCTTTTTACGGTTTTATACATAATTTTTGGTGCCCAATTTTCGTAACCGAAAAATTGTTTCGGAATCGGACGAATTTCTACCAGAATGCTCCTACATATGATATAAGATTGTTCATGCAGTCTTTCTCGAATGAACTATCACCAAATGGTCGGAATTTTAGCGTCTTTTTACGGTTTTATACATAGTTTTTGGTGCTCAATTTCCGTAACCGAAAAATTGTTTCAGAATCGGACGAATTTCTACCAGAATGCTCCTACATGTGATGTAAGATTGTTCATGCAGTCTTTCTCGAATGAACTATCACCAAATGGTCGGAATTTGAGCGTCTTTTTACGGTTTTATACATAATTTTTGGTGCCCAATTTTCGTAACCGAAAATTGTTTGAATCAGGCAATTTCTACTGAATGCTCCTACATGTGATATAATATTGTTCATGCGGTCTTTCTCGAATGAACTATCACCAAATGGTCGGAACTTTAGCATCTTTTACGGTTTTATACATAATTTTTGGTGCCCGATTTTGCTTAGAAAAATTGTTTCGAATCGGACGAATTTCTACTGAATGCTCCTACATATGATATAAGATTGTTCATGCAGTCTTTCTCGAATGAACTATCACCAAATGGTCGGAATTTTAGCGTCTTTTTACGGTTTTATACATAGTTTTGGTGCTCAATTTCCGTAATCGAAAAATTGTTTGAGAATCAGACGAATTTCTACCAGAATGCTCCTACATGTGATATAAGATTGTTCATGCAGTCTTTCTCGAATGAACTATCACCAAATGGTCGGAATTTGAGCGTCTTTTTACGGTTTTATACATAATTTTTGGTGCCCAATTTTCGTAACCGAAAAATTGTTTCAGAATCAGACGAATTTCTACCAGAATGCTCCTACATGTGATATAATATTGTTCATGCAGTCTTTCTCGAATGAACTATCACCAAATGGTCGGAACTTTAGCATCTTTTTACGGTTTTATACATAATTTTTGGTGCCCAATTTTCGTAACCGAAAAATTGTTTCGGAATCGGATTAATTTCTACCAGAATGCTCCTACATATGATATAAGATTGTTCATGCAGTCTTTCTCGAATGAACTATCACCAAATGGTCGGAATTTTAGCGTCTTTTTACGGTTTTATACATAGTTTTTGGTGCTCAATTTCCGTAACCGAAAAATTGTTTCAGAATCGGACGAATTTCTACCAGAATGCTCCTACATGTGATGTAAGATTGTTCATGCAGTCTTTCTCGAATGAACTATCACCAAATGGTCGGAATTTGAGCGTCTTTTTACGATTTTATACATAGTTTTTGGGCCCAATTTTCGTAACCGAAAAATTATTTCGGAATCAGACGAATTTCTACCAAAATGATCCTACATGTGATGTAAGATTGTTCATGCAGTCTTTCTCGAATGAACTATCACCAAATGGTCGGAATTTTATCGTCTTTTTACGGTTTTATACATAGTTTTTGGTGCTCAATTTCCGTAACCGAAAAATTGTTTCAGAATCGGACGAATTTCTACCAGAATGCTCCTACATGTGATATAAGATTGTTCATGCAGTCTTTCTCGAATGAACTATCACCAAATGGTCGGAATTTGAGCGTCTTTTTACGGTTTTATACATAATTTTTGGTGCCCAATTTTCGTAACCGAAAAATTGTTTCAGAATCAGACGAATTTCTACCAGAATGCTCCTACATGTGATATAATATTGTTCATGCAGTCTTTCTCGAATGAACTATCACCAAATGGTCGGAACTTTAGCATCTTTTTACGGTTTTATACATAATTTTTGGTGCCCAATTTTCGTAACCGAAAAATTGTTTCGGAATCGGACGAATTTCTACCAGAATGCTCCTACATGTGATATAATATTGTTCATGCAGTCTTTCTCGAATGAACTATCACCAAATGGTCGGAATTTTAGCGTCTTTTTACGGTTTTATACATAATTTTTGGTGCCCAATTTTCGTAACCGAAAAATTGTTTCAGAATCGGACGAATTTCTACCAGAATGCTCCTACATGTGATGTAATATTGTTCATGCAGTCTTTCTCGAGTGAACTATCACCAAATGGTCGGAATTTGAGCGTCTTTTTACGATTTTATACATAGTTTTTGGGGCCCAATTTTCGTAACCGAAAAATTATTTCGGAATCAGACGAATTTCTACCAAAATGATCCTACATGTGATGTAAGATTGTTCATGCAGTCTTTCTCGAATGAACTATCACCAAATGGTCGGAATTTTATCGTCTTTTTACGGTTTTATACATAGTTTTTGGTGCTCAATTTCCGTAACCGAAAAATTGTTTCAGAATCGGACGAATTTCTACCAGAATGCTCCTACATGTGATATAATATTGTTCATGCAGTCTTTCTCGAATGAACTATCACCAAATGGTCGGAATTTGAGCGTCTTTTTACGGTTTTATACATAATTTTTGGTGCCCAATTTTCGTAACCGAAAAATTGTTTCAGAATCAGACGAATTTCTACCAGAATGCTCCTACATGTGATATAATATTGTTCATGCAGTCTTTCTCGAATGAACTATCACCAAATGGTCGGAACTTTAGCATCTTTTTACGGTTTTATACATAATTATTGCTGCGAGATTTTCGTTACCGAAAAATTGTTTCGGAATCGGACGAATTTCTACCAGAATGCTCCTACATATGATATAAGATTGTTCATGCAGTCTTTCTCGAATGAACTATCACCAAATGGTCGGAATTTTAGCGTCTTTTTACGGTTTTACACATAGTTTTTGGTGCTCAATTTCCGTAACCGAAAAATTGTTTCAGAATCGGACGAATTTCTACCAGAATGCTCCTACATGTGATGTAAGATTGTTCATGCAGTCTTTCTCGAATGAACTATCACCAAATGGTCGGAATTTGAGCGTCTTTTTACGGTTTTATACATAATTTTTGGTGCCCAATTTTCGTAACCGAAAAATTGTTTCAGAATCAGACGAATTTCTACCAGAATGCTCCTACATGTGATATAATATTGTTCATGCAGTCTTTCTCGAATGAACTATCACCAAATGGTCGGAACTTTAGCATCTTTTTACGGTTTTATACATAATTTTTGGTGCCCAATTTTGTGTAGAAAAATTGTTTGAATCGGATTTAATTTCTACCAGAATGCTCCTACATATGATATAAGATTGTTCATGCAGTCTTTCTCGAATGAACTATCACCAAATGGTCGGAATTTTAGCGTCTTTTTACGGTTTTATACATAGTTTTTGGTGCTCAATTTCCGTAACCGAAAAATTGTTTCAGAATCGGACGAATTTCTACCAGAATGCTCCTACATGTGATATAAGATTGTTCATGCAGTCTTTCTCGAATGAACTATCACCAAATGGTCGGAATTTGAGCGTCTTTTTACGGTTTTATACATAATTTTGGTGCCCGATTTCCGTAAGAAAAATTGTTTGAGAATCGGATAATTTCTACGAGAATGCTCCTACATGTGATATAATATTGTTCATGGTCTTTCTCGAATGAACTATCACCAAATGGTCGGAACTTTAGCATCTTTTTACGGTTTTATACATAATTTTGGTGCCCAATTTTCGTAATCGAAAAATTGTTTGAATCGGATTTAATTTCTACTGAATGCTCCTACATATGATATAAGATTGTTCATGCAGTCTTTCTCGAATGAACTATCACCAAATGGTCGGAATTTTAGCGTCTTTTTACAGTTTTATACATAGTTTTTGGTGCTCAATTTCCGTAACCGAAAAATTGTTTCAGAATCGGACGAATTTCTACCAGAATGCTCCTACATGTGATGTAAGATTGTTCATGCAGTCTTTCTCGAATGAACTATCACCAAATGGTCGGAATTTGAGCGTCTTTTTACGATTTTATACATAGTTTTTGGGGCCCAATTTTCGTAACCGAAAAATTATTTCGGAATCAGACGAATTTCTACCAAAATGATCCTACATGTGATGTAAGATTGTTCATGCAGTCTTTCTCGAATGAACTATCACCAAATGGTCGGAATTTTATCGTCTTTTTACGGTTTTATACATAGTTTTTGGTGCTCAATTTCCGTAACCGAAAAATTGTTTCAGAATCGGACAAATTTCTACCAGAATGCTCCTACATGTGATATAAGATTGTTCATGCAGTCTTTCTCGAATGAACTATCACCAAATGGTCGGAATTTGAGCGTCTTTTTACGGTTTTATACATAATTTTGGTGCCCGATTTTCGTAGAAAAATTGTTTGAATCAGGCAATTTCTACGAATGCTCCTACATGTGATATAATATTGTTCATGCAGTCTTTCTCGAATGAACTATCACCAAATGGTCGGAACTTTAGCATCTTTTTACGGTTTTATACATAATTTTTGGTGCCCGATTTTCGTAGAATCAAAATTGTTTGAATCGGACAATTTCTACGAATGCTCCTACATATGATATAAGATTGTTCATGCAGTCTTTCTCGAATGAACTATCACCAAATGGTCGGAATTTTAGCGTCTTTTTACGGTTTTATACATAGTTTTGGTGCTCAATTTCCGTAGAAAAATTGTTTGAGAATCGGACGAATTTCTACGAATGCTCCTACATGTGATGTAAGATTGTTCATGCAGTCTTTCTCGAATGAACTATCACCAAATGGTCGAACTTTAGCATCTTTTTACGGTTTTATACATAATTTTTGGTGCCCGATTTTCGTAAGAAAAATTGTTTGAATCGGACAATTTCTACGAGAATGCTCCTACATATGATATAAGATTGTTCATGCGGTCTTTCTCGAATGAACTATCACCAAATGGTCGAATTTGAGCGTCTTTTTTACGGTTTTATACATAATTTTGGTGCCCAATTTTCGTAATCGAAAAATTGTTTGAGAATCGCAATTTCTACCAGAATGCTCCTACATGTGATATAATATTGTTCATGCAGTCTTTCTCGAATGAACTATCACCAAATGGTCGGAACTTTAGCATCTTTTTACGGTTTTATACATAATTTTTGGTGCCCAATTTTCGTAACCGAAAAATTGTTTCGGAATCGGACGAATTTCTACCAGAATGCTCCTACATATGATATAAGATTGTTCATGCAGTCTTTCTCGAATGAACTATCACCAAATGGTCGGAATTTGAGCGTCTTTTTACGGTTTTATACATAATTTTTGGTGCCCAATTTTCGTCTTTCTCGAATGTGATATAAGATTGTTCATGCAGTCTTTCTCGAATGAACTATCACCAAATGGTCGGAATTTGAGCGTCTTTTTACGGTTTTATACATAATTTTTGGTGCCCAATTTTCGTAACCGAAAAATTGTTTCAGAATCAGATGGTCGGAATTTTTGGTGCCCAATTTTCGTTTTATCACCATTTGGTGCTCCTACATGTGATATAAGATTGTTCATGCAGTCTTTCTCGAATGAACTATCACCAAATGGTCGGAATTTGAGCGTCTTTTTACGGTTTTATACATAATTTTTGGTGCCCAATTTTCGTAACCGAAAAATTGTTTGAATCGACAATTTCTACCAGAATGCTCCTACATGTGATATAATATTGTTCATGCAGTCTTTCTCGAATGAACTATCACCAAATGGTCGGAACTTTAGCATCTTTTTACGGTTTTATACATAATTTTTGGTGCCCAATTTTCGTAACCGAAAAATTGTTTGAATCGGACAATTTCTACCAGAATGCTCCTACATATGATATAAGATTGTTCATGCAGTCTTTCTCGAATGAACTATCACCAAATGGTCGGAATTTTAGCGTCTTTTTACGGTTTTATACATAGTTTTTGGTGCTCAATTTCCGTAACCGAAAAATTGTTTCAGAATCGGACGAATTTCTACCAGAATGCTCCTACATGTGATGTAAGATTGTTCATGCAGTCTTTCTCGAATGAACTATCACCAAATGGTCGGAATTTGAGCGTCTTTTTACGGTTTTATACATAATTTTTGGTGCCCAATTTTCGTAACCGAAAAATTGTTTCAGAATCAGACGAATTTCTACCAGAATGCTCCTACATGTGATATAATATTGTTCATGCAGTCTTTCTCGAATGAACTATCACCAAATGGTCGGAACTTTAGCATCTTTTTACGGTTTTATACATAGTTTTTGGTGCCCAATTTTCGTAACCGAAAAATTGTTTCAAAATCAGACGAATTTCTACCAGAATGCTCCTACATGTGATATAATATTGTTCATGCAGTCTTTCTCGAATGAACTATCACCAAATGGTCGGAATTTTAGCGTCTTTTTACGGTTTTATACATAATTTTTGGTGCCCAATTTTCGTAACCGAAAAATTGTTTCGGAATTGGACGAATTTCTACCAGAATGCTCCTACATGTGATATAAGATTGTTCATGCAGTCTTTCTCGAATGAACTATCACCAAATGGTCGGAATTTGAGCGTCTTTTTACGGTTTTATACATAGTTTTTGGGGCCCAATTTTTGTAACTGAAAAATTATTTCGGAATCAGACGAATTTATACCAAAATGATCCTACATGTGATGTAAGATTGTTCATGCAGTCTTTCTCGAATGAACTATCACCAAATGGTCGGAATTTTATCGTCTTTTTATGGTTTTATACATAGTTTTTGGTGCCCAATTTTCGTAACCGAAAAATTGTTTCAGAATCAGACGAATTTCTACCAGAATGCTCCTACATGTGATATAATATTGTTCATGCAGTCTTTCTCGAATGAACTATCACCAAATGGTCGGAACTTTAGCATCTTTTTACGGTTTTATACATAATTTTTGGTGCCCAATTTTCGTAACCGAAAAATTGTTTCGGAATCGGACGAATTTCTACCAGAATGCTCCTACATATGATATAAGATTGTTCATGCAGTCTTTCTCGAATGAACTATCACCAAATGGTCGGAATTTTAGCGTCTTTTTACGGTTTTATACATAGTTTTTGGTGCTCAAATTCCGTAATGAAAAATTGTTTGAGAATCGGACAATTTCTACCAGAATGCTCCTACATGTGATGTAAGATTGTTCATGCAGTCTTTCTCGAATGAACTATCACCAAATGGTCGGAATTTGAGCGTCTTTTTACGATTTTATACATAGTTTTTGGGGCCCAATTTTCGTAACCGAAAAATTATTTCGGAATCAGACGAATTTCTACCAAAATGATCCTACATGTGATGTAAGATTGTTCATGCAGTCTTTCTCGAATGAACTATCACCAAATGGTCGGAATTTTATCGTCTTTTTACGGTTTTATACATAGTTTTTGGTGCTCAATTTCCGTAACCGAAAAATTGTTTCAGAATCGGACGAATTTCTACCAGAATGCTCCTACATATGATATAAGATTGTTCATGCAGTCTTTCTCGAATGAACTATCACCAAATGGTCGGAATTTGAGCGTCTTTTTACGGTTTTATACATAATTTTTGGTGCCCAATTTTCGTAACCGAAAAATTGTTTCAGAATCAGACGAATTTCTACCAGAATGCTCCTACATGTGATATAATATTGTTCATGCAGTCTTTCTCGAATGAACTATCACCAAATGGTCGGAACTTTAGCATCTTTTTACGGTTTTATACATAATTTTTGGTGCCCAATTTTCGTAACCGAAAAATTGTTTCGGAATCGGACAATTTCTACTGAATGCTCCTACATATGATATAAGATTGTTCATGCGGTCTTTCTCGAATGAACTATCACCAAATGGTCGGAATTTTAGCGTCTTTTTACGGTTTTATACATAGTTTTGGTGCTCAATTTCCGTAGAAAAATTGTTTGAATCGGATTAATTTCTACGAATGCTCCTACATGTGATGTAAGATTGTTCATGCAGTCTTTCTCGAATGAACTATCACCAAATGGTGAATTTGAGCGTCTTTTTACGGTTTTATACATAATTTTTGGTGCCCAATTTTGAATCAAAAATTGTTTTAATCGCAAATTTCTACCGTAATGCTCCTACATGTGATATAATATTGTTCATGCGGTCTTTCTCGAATGAACTATCACCAAATGGTCGGAACTTTAGCATCTTTTACGGTTTTATACATAGTTTTTGGTGCCCAATTTTCGTAACCGAAAAATTGTTTCAAAATCAGACGAATTTCTACCAGAATGCTCCTACATGTGATATAATATTGTTCATGCAGTCTTTCTCGAATGAACTATCACCAAATGGTCGGAATTTTAGCGTCTTTTTACGGTTTTATACATAATTTTTGGTGCCCAATTTTCGTAACCGAAAAATTGTTTCGGAATTGGACGAATTTCTACCAGAATGCTCCTACATGTGATATAAGATTGTTCATGCAGTCTTTCTCGAATGAACTATCACCAAATGGTCGGAATTTGAGCGTCTTTTTACGGTTTTATACATAGTTTTTGGGGCCCAATTTTCGTAACCGAAAAATTATTTCTGAATCGGGCAATTTCAACCAAAATGATCCTACATGTGATGTAAGATTTTTCATGCAGTCTTTCTCGAATGAACTATCACCAAATGGTCGGAATTTTATCGTCTTTTTATGGTTTTATACATAGTTTTTGGTGCCCAATTTTCGTAACCGAAAAATTGTTTTAATCGCATTTAATTTCTACTGTAATGCTCCTACATGTGATATAATATTGTTCATGCAGTCTTTCTCGAATGAACTATCACCAAATGGTCGAATTTTAGCCTTTTTACGGTTTTATACATAATTTTGGTGCCCAATTTTCAGAATCAAAAATTGTTTGAGACCTGATTTAATTTCTACTGAATGCTCCTACATGTGATGTAATATTGTTCATGCGGTTTTCTCGAGTGAACTATCACCAAATGGTCGGAATTTGAGCGTCTTTTACGATTTTATACATAGTTTTTGGGGCCTAATTTTCAGAATCGAAAAATTATTTCGAATCGCATTTAATTTCTACCAAAATGATCCTACATGTGATGTAAGATTGTTCATGCAGTCTTTCTCGAATGAACTATCACCAAATGGTCGGAATTTTATCGTCTTTTTACGGTTTTATACATAGTTTTGGTGCTCAATTTCCGTAATCAAAAATTGTTTTAATCGACCAATTTCTACCGTAATGCTCCTACATGTGATATAAGATTGTTCATGCAGTCTTTCTCGAATGAACTATCACCAAATGGTCGGAATTTGAGCGTTTTTTACGGTTTTATACATAATTTTTGGTGCCCAATTTTCGTGAATCAAAAATTGTTTGAGAATCGATTTAATTTCTACTTAATGCTCCTACATGTGATATAATATTGTTCATGCAGTCTTTCTCGAATGAACTATCACCAAATGGTCGGAACTTTAGCATCTTTTACGGTTTTATACATAATTTTTGGTGCCCAATTTTCAGAATCAAAAATTGTTTCGAATCGGACGAATTTCTACTGTAATGCTCCTACATATGATATAAGATTGTTCATGCTCTTTCTCGAATGAACTATCACCAAATGGTCGGAATTTTAGCGTCTTTTTACGGTTTTATACATAGTTTTTGGTGCTCAATTTCCGTAAATCAAAAATTGTTTGAATCGGACGAATTTCTACGAATGCTCCTACATGTGATGTAAGATTGTTCATGCGGTCTTTCTCGAATGAACTATCACCAAATGGTCGGAATTTGAGCGTCTTTTTACGATTTTATACATAGTTTTGGGGCCTAATTTTCAGAATCAAAAATTATTTCGAATCGCATTTAATTTCTACCAAAATGATCCTACATGTGATGTAAGATTGTTCATGCAGTCTTTCTCGAATGAACTATCACCAAATGGTCGGAATTTTATCGTCTTTTTACGGTTTTATACATAGTTTTTGGTGCTCAATTTCCGTAACCGAAAAATTGTTTCAGAATCGGACGAATTTCTACCAGAATGCTCCTACATGTGATATAAGATTGTTCATGCAGTCTTTCTCGAATGAACTATCACCAAATGGTCGGAATTTGAGCGTCTTTTTACGGTTTTATCCATAATTTTGGTGCCCAATTTTCAGAATCGAAAAATTGTTTGAGAATCGCAATTTCTACCAGAATGCTCCTACATGTGATGTAAGATTGTTCATGCAGTCTTTCTCGAATGAACTATCACCAAATGGTCGGAATTTGAGCGTCTTTTTACGATTTTATACATAGTTTTTGGGGCCCAATTTTCGTAACCGAAAAATTATTTCGAATCGATTTAATTTCTACCAAAATGATCCTACATGTGATGTAAGATTGTTCATGCAGTCTTTCTCGAATGAACTATCACCAAATGGTCGGAATTTTATCGTCTTTTTACGGTTTTATACATAGTTTTGGTGCTCAATTTCCGTAATCAAAATTGTTTGAATCGGACAAATTTCTACCAGAATGCTCCTACATGTGATATAAGATTGTTCATGCAGTCTTTCTCGAATGAACTATCACCAAATGGTCGGAATTTGAGCGTCTTTTTACGGTTTTATACATAATTTTTGGTGCCCAATTTTCGTAACCGAAAAATTGTTTGAATCGACAATTTCTACCAGAATGCTCCTACATGTGATATAATATTGTTCATGCAGTCTTTCTCGAATGAACTATCACCAAATGGTCGGAATTTTAGCGTCTTTTTACGGTTTTATACATAATTTTTGGTGCCCAATTTTCATAACCGAAAAATTGTTTCGAAATCGGACGAATTTCTACCAGAATGCTCCTACATATGATATAAGATTGTTCATGCAGTCTTCCTCGAATGAACTATCACCAAATGGTCGGAATTTTAGCGTCTTTTTCCGGTTTTATACATAGTTTTTGGTGCTCAATTTCCGTAACCGAAAAATTGTTTCAGAATCGGACGAATTTCTACCAGAATGCTCCTACATGTGATGTAAGATTGTTCATGCAGTCTTTCTCGAATGAACTATCACCAAATGGTCGGAATTTGAGCGTCTTTTTACGATTTTATACATAGTTTTTGGGGCCCAATTTTCGTAACCGAAAAATTATTTCGGAATCAGACGAATTTCTACAAAATTATCCTACATGTGATGTAAGATTGTTAATGCAGTCTTTTTCGAATGAACTATCACCAAATGGTCGGAATTTTATCGTCTTTTTACGGTTTTATACATAGTTTTTGGTGCTCAATTTCCGTAACCGAAAAATTGTTTCAGAATCGGACGAATTTCTACCAGAATGCTCCTACATGTGATATAAGATTGTTCATGCAGTCTTTCTCGAATGAACTATCACCAAATGGTCGGAATTTTAGCGTCTTTTTATGGTTTTATACATAGTTTTTTGTGCCCAATTTTCGTAACCGAAAAATTGTTTCAGAATCAGACGAATTTCTACCAGAATTCTCCTAGATGTGATATAATATTGTTCATGCAGTCTTTCTCGAATGAACTATCACCAAATGGTCGGAATTTTAGCGTCTTTTTACGGTTTTATACATAATTTTTGGTGCCCAATTTTCGTAACCGAAAAATTGTTTCGTAATCGGACGAATTTCTACCAGAATGCTCCTACATGTGATGTAAGATTGTTCATGCAGTCTTTCTCGAATGAACTATCACCAAATGATCGGAATTTGAGCGTCTTTTTACGATTTTATACATAGTTTTTGGTGCTCAATTTCCGTAACCGAAAAATTGTTTCAGAATCGGACGAATTTCTACAGAATGCTCCTACATGTGATATAAGATTGTTCATGCAGTCTTTCTCGAATGAACTATCACCAAATGGTCGGAATTTGAGCGTCTTTTTACGGTTTTATACATAATTTTTGGTGCCCAATTTTCGTAACCGAAAAATTATTTAATCGCAATTTCTACTGTAATGCTCCTACATGTGATATAATATTGTTCATGCAGTCTTCCGCGAATGAACTATCACCAAATGGTCGGAATTTTAGCGTCTTTTTACGGTTTTATACATAATTTTTGGTGCCCAATTTTCGTAACCGAAAAATTGTTTCGGAATTGGACGAATTTCTACCAGAATGCTCCTACATATGATATAAGATTGTTCATGCAGTCTTTCTCGAATGAACTATCACCAAATGGTCGGAATTTTAGCGTCTTTTTACGGTTTTATACATAGTTTTTGGTGCTCAATTTCCGTAACCGAAAAATTGTTTCAGAATCGGACGAATTTCTACCAGAATGCTCCTACATGTGATGTAAGATTGTTCATGCAGTCTTTCTCGAATGAACTATCACCAAATGATCGGAATTTGAGCGTCTTTTTACGATTTTATACATAGTTTTTGGTGCTCAATTTCCGTAACCGAAAAATTATTTCGGAATCAGACGAATTTCTACCAAAATGATCCTACATGTGATGTAAGATTGTTCATGCAGTCTTTCTCGAATGAACTATCTGTAACACCCCGAGATATTCGGAATAATTACAGTGTCGTAAACCCTTTAAATAAGGATTTACAAAGCTGATTTTAAAAGAAATGTAAATATAAGACATTAATGCTGCGGAAATTCAAGTTTACAAAACCGAACAACTGGTTCAACAAGTAATTTATACAACCATATCGAAATAATTTTAATACGACACGCGTACTCGAGTACTGAACTCAAAACAAGAAAACAAATCACCAACAACAACAAACATCACTGAACCCCTTCGTGCCACGTCGCATCGCGGTCGCTTTCCCTGCTCATCGGCTACCTGAACATCAAAACAAATGTCCACCCCCGAAGGGGTTAGCAAAACGATGCTAGTACAAGTATCACATTAAACAATTCGAATATGCATCAACAATACATAACAAGATACACCACACGGACTTCCGCTACCGGAATCCGACAATGCGAATCCACAAGATTCCATTTACACAACAAGGGTATTCCAATGATCCAGCCTCAAGATAGATCCCAAGATGATCGTCGGACCAACACGAGGTGGAAATAACCCGTCCAATGATCCAGCGCCCTCAGCCTAGATCCCAAGATGATCCTGTCGGACCAACACGAGGTGGACATCCGATCCAGCGCCCTCAGCATAGATCGTACAACGTACACAAACACAACTCATGCATACACATATGCCAAATCATTATGTCCATCAACATGAACATAGAAACACTAGATAACGAATATCATGACAATTCAACAAAATAATTTCCATGTTCAACAACATGAATAAACCACAAACATGCTCAAAATACCAATTTTAACACATTACGATACTTGCCTCGAAGATGGCAAGAACGAAACACTTCAATGATCTCAACACACTCGAAGGCCGCCTCCTTCGATCAACGCAACAAGCTCGAACCTTAACAAAAGGAATGATATACAAATCATCTCAAGTCGAACGATTGCCTAACAATTCGGTCTACGGCCAAAATGCTCAAAATAAACAATCTGCCTGGACTACTTAGCGTGCGCTACGTACTCTACGTAACGTGCGCTAAGCCTGCCTGTTAGCGTACGCTATCGTATAAGCCTAGCGTACGCTAGCCACGGACTGACAGTTTGACTCGGCTGATATCATAACGTACGTTACGTACGTATCGTGCGTTAACTTAACCCCGATAGCGCACGTTAACTAACGTATGTTAGCGTGCGCTAATCGTGCATGGCAGATTGCTACTGACAGAAAACTGGGTTGAATGGTGATGAACTCATGAATTCTCTGGTGATAAAACAAGTCATCCTCAAGCATATCATGCTAATAAGGTTTGTGGAAGTTCTATGATTATGAGATACAAATATACGGATAATCATCTCAACATCATAATTCATCTTCGATCTTCAAGAAAATATTCTAAGTTCCGTTCGTCCTACACATGATTCCAATGTGTAAAACGTAACAACTGGGTAGTATCCGTCTACTGATCACAAATCGGTTTGAAAATGCTAAGGAGTCCATATACTAAAAAAAACGGTTCAAAGGTTCCTACGATATATAGTGCCGATACGTCAAAAGTATCCTTCTAACATGTGATGACCGATTATAAACGAAATAACTGGCTATCAAAACATGATCAACGTCCTTAAGAACATTACTAATATCGGTGAAGAATCACCTACCTCAAAGTAGTGAAGAACACGGAGGAAATCGAAGCAATCCAACACCGAAGGCTTGAACACCAAATCTCCAATGATATACGATCCTCAATCACGAGCTATGATGTTGATATGAAGTGTTTAGGATGTAGGAAGTTATGTTCTAAGTGTAAGAATTCGGGTATGGGAGAAGAAAGAACTGAAATCACGAATAGGATGTTGTCCTATTTATAAGAAATGGCTATTAGCGCGCGCTAGTCCCTGCTCGTAGCGTGCACTAACGGCTCACTGACTTAACTGTATTCAGCACTTAGCGTGCGCTATGCACATACCTGTAGCGTGTGCTAAGGCGTTGACTCGGCTTTTCCCGAAAGCCGTCCAGGTTCATCCCGACACAATCCGACAGGGGTCCCCCGTCCAGATCTCACCTACCGCACATCTCAATCAAATTGACCACGCATAGCGTGCGCTAATGTTCCTTTGTAGCGTGCGCTATGAATCCATGTTAGCGTACGCTACACATAGCCGATAGCGTGCGCTACATGCGCAGAATTACAATCTTTAAATCACATACACGAAATCATACGCTCGACAACATCGGATTATGAAATACAGAGAATAATACTCAGACAAAAGTACAATAATTTCAATATCACAAGTTCCAAATACATATCAGAAATCTCGGGTATTACATCCTTCCTCCCTAAAAAGAAGTTTCGTCCCGAAACTTAAGATGAAAACAACTCCGGATATTTAGTCTTCATACTGTCCTCTGTTTCCTAAGTGGCCTCTTCGACTCCGTGTCGTGACCATTGTACTTTAACCAAGTGTATTGGTTTATTCCTCAATTGTTTGATTCGACTCTCAAGTATCTTGATTGTTCTCTCTTCGAAAGTGCCATCATTAGCTATCTCAATCTCGTCGAAATCAATGACGTGACTGGGGTCCGGTACATACTTCCGCAGTTGGGATACGTGAAACACATTGTGAACGTGACTCAGCGATGGCGGTAAGGCCAACCTGTATGCTAAATCTCCAACCCTCTCGAGGATCTCGAACGATCCGATATATCTAGGACTAAGCTTGCCTCTCCTCCCAAAACGAAAAATCCCTCGAGTAGGAGACACCTTCAATAGTACATGGTCCCTAGCGTCGAACTCTAGAGTACGACGACGTACGTCTGCATAAGACTTCTGTCGACTCTGGGCAGTCAATAGTCTTTCTCGAATCAAAGCTATCTTCTCTTGAGTCTGAATAATCAATTCCGGTTCCGTCCCGATCAAATCCGAAGAGTCATCCCAATACAGGGGTGATCGGCATCTTCTCCCGTACAAAGCTTCAAATGGTGCCATCTTAATCTAAGCATGCCAACTATTATTGTAAGTGAATTCAATCAAAGGCAAGTGAACTTCCCAATCAGTTGACCAATCCAACGCACAAGCTCTAAGCATGTCCTCTACGGTTTGAATAGTCCTTTCGGACTGACCGTCCGTTTGGGGATGATAAGTCGTGCTAAAGTTGAGCTCAGTTCCCAAAGCCCTGTGAACTGATTTCCAGAAGTGTGACACGAAACGACCATCTCTATCCGAAATAATGGTCTTCGGCGTCCCATGCAATCTGACTATCTCCGCAATAAATACTCGCGCCAATCTCTCGGGTCCCCATGTATCTTTAATCCCTAGGAAATGAGCCGACTTGGTTAGTCGATCAACTACAACCCAAATCATGTTCATTCCCGTTCTAGTCCTTGGCATACTGGTGATGAAATCCATCGAGATGTCCTCCCACTTCCATTCAGGGATCGGAAGCGGCTTTAACATTCCGGCAGGTCGCTGATGTTCAATCTTAACCTGCTGACAAGTCAAACACTTCGAAACGTACTCTGCTACGTCCTTCTTCATATTCTCCCACCAGTAGTTCTGTTTAAGATCTTTATACATCTTACTGCTGCCCGGGTGAATAGAATAGGGCGCGCTGTGAGCTTCCTTCAGAATAGTCCATCTCAAATCATCATCATCGGGAACGCAAAGTCGACTCTGAAATCTCAGAACTCGATCATCTTGTATCACGAATCCTGGGGCTTTTCCCTTCTTCACTTCGTCACATAACCGAAGGATCAGAGAATCGTTCAACTGCTTAGACTTGATCTCCTCGACTAGTGATGAAGTCAGTTCCATCACATATAGTTGCCCTTGAATTCCTGGTGCCCATACTTCAATCCCTTCGCGGATCAGTTCTCGTTGAATGCTGTTTTGGGACGTAAGTGCTTCCAACACTTGAAGAGAAACAGGTTTACGGCTCAATGCATCAGCTACAACGTTTGCTTTCCCCGGATGATAGAGAATCTCTAAGTCGTAATCCTTGATCAATTCCAGCCACCTTCTCTGCCTCATGTTTAATTCTTTCTGACTGAAGATGTACTTGAGGCTCTTATGATCTGTAAAGATCTGACAATGAGTGCCGTACAAATAGTGTCTCCAAATTTTCAAGGCAAAGACTACAGCTGCTAACTCCAGATCATGAGTCGGGTAATTTACTTCGTACGGTTTCAACTGCCGAGAAGCATAGGCAATTACCTTATCCTTTTGCATCAACACACATCCCAGACCCTGACTTGAAGCGTCGCTGTAAACCATGAATCCATCAGTTCCATCTGGCAATGCTAAAATAGGTGCTGTCGTCAGTCTCTTCTTAAGCTCATCAAAACCAGCCTGGCATTTCTCATCCTACTTAAACTTTTGAGTTTTCTGTAACAAAGCGGCGATAATATCCAGCAAGTCCTAGGAAACTCCGGACTTCTTTCACATTATTAGGATCTTCCCATGCCAAGATTGCTTCGACTTTCTTCGGGTCCACCTGAATTCCGTCAACTGATATCACATGCCCAAAGAAAGTTACTTCCCTAAGCCAGAACTCGCATTTTAAAAGCTTTGCATACAGCTGTTCCTTCCTCAAGGTGCTCAAAACCACACGTAAATGTTCGGCATGCTCCTCTGCGTCCCTCGAATATATCAAGATGTCATCAATGAAGACGACCACAAATTTATCCAAGTATTCCAAGAATACCCGATTCATCAATTGCATGAACACCTCAGGAGCATTGGTAAGTCCAAACGGCATCACTACGAATTCATAATGCCGTCTGGGACACAGCGGAGACTTTGGTATATCCGATTCCTTAATCCTCAACTGATGGTATCCTGATCGCAAGTCAATCTTCGAGAATACCCTTGCCCCTTGCAGTTGATCAAACAAGTCGTCGATCCGAGGTATAGGATACTTATTCTTGATCGTCATCTTATTGAGCTCCCTGTAATCAATACACAGTCGGAGGGATTCGTCTTTCTTACGGACAAAGAGAACGGGCGCTCCCCAAGGAGAAACACTAGGTTGAATATAGCCCTTCTGTAACAATTCCTCCAGTTGCTTCTTGAGTTCATACATCTCGGTTGGCGCCAAGCGGTATGGTGCTCTGGAAATAGGAGCTGCTCCAGGCTCTAATTCGATAGTGAATTCCACTTCTCTCTGCGGAGGTAACCCAGGTAGTTCGTTAGGAAATACATCTGAGAACTCATTCACAACTGAAATAGACGAGAGCTCTACTCCTTCCTCTTTCCTCATGGCGTAGCACCAAAGTCAACGACATTCTTGCTTCAGTAATTTCACTGCTTTCATCGCTTTGATCAATTTTCCCGAGCTTCTCGGTTTCCATCCTCGGAATACGTGTTCAGTATAACACCCCAAACTAGGCGGATATTACAGTGCCGTAGATCCCCAACTGGGACCCACTAGGCAAATGAAAATGAATAAATTACACAGGATAAATGTAGTACCAAACCACATTACAACAATAATTACTCCGATGAGGAGTTTAGTTACAACACACCAGGACAATACCGAATACTAGTGTATTTTATATGAAGATAAAATACACAACACTGAATGAAACGGAGTATTCAAATGAAAGTCTGCAGCGGAAAATAAAGGACAATAACATGAATAACTGAAAGATCGGCCCCCCTACTAGTATCACTAGGACTCCTCGACATCAACATGCTATTCCCGTGCGTTTGCCTTGCCATGACCTGAAAAACAAAATCCCCAAACGGGGTCAGTTACAAAGAACAACAATCCTCCAGAGTTGAATAAACACAATCATATGATATGTAGTATAAACCACAATTCGATCAAAATGAAACGGTTAGATTATAACCCAATCTTGTTGAAAACATACGCAATCAAACATGCTGTATGAATCAACTAACAGTACGGCTCAAAGGGGTGGCGCCACACTACGCCCGGGATGGAAATGTGTCCGTGCACAAGCCACCAACGAGTATTGATCGAATACACGTGTGGTCTTGTACCTAATCAGTCTCACGAGACAATATGACTCGTGTGCACAGTCCAATGTGAGGCCACCAACCAACACACGACTATAATGTGCCCGACATGAAAATCCTACACATACCAACCGGCACGCCAAGATGACCCGAATGCCACGATATAACAAAAGTGACATCGAAAATGAATAATGACTCACCGAGGTGGAATGGTAATGAAATAAATGACAGCTCAATGAAAAGATTGGAACCGTCGTTCCTTATGACTGAAATGATTAATTGATAACAACAAGTTTTGATACGGTTAATATAATGATGAATGAGTTATGATTATGAATGAACAACAAAAAAAGGGATGAATATCCTTTTAACCGAGTAAGAATTAACTTACACAACACCGGCGACAATTATCCTTCCACAAACAACGTCCTAATTGAGATATCGGTCGCTCGAACAACCTTAAATAATACAATTACCAACAATCCGTTCAATATACGAATCAAACACGAATATAACGAACTCGAAACGTCGATACGACTAAACCAAGTCCATAGAGGCATTAAATCAAACACGTTGTATCCAAACTCCGATTGTTTACAATCAAACCTCAATATACCAATATCAAAAATCCCCAAGAAATGTTTCAAACCAACAAAACATCTCCAATACGATCAATAATCCGTTATGAATATCCAAAAATGTGATTATAACAACAATTAGTCGAAAATCCCCAATTCCAACTCGATATTCAAGGTGTTCTTGAATAATCCCTCAATAATCCAATGAATCCTTATACAAACTCATAATCATATACATATCCCTTCATATAACATGATTATAACGTCCAAAACATCATATCTCAACACAAAATCGAAGTCCAAAGTGTTGAAGGAATTACCTCTTGAAGATCCAAGTGTTTTAATCCGAATAACACGCGTTAAATTGATTATCCGGGCTTCACGATCGAAAGGAGATGAAGAAAATCAAACACCCAAATGATTTGTGAAGGAAGAACCCTCCCTCAAGCTCTCTATCTCGGTTGTAGGTGAAGAAAAATGGAAGGAATGGGCTAAAATGCAAAAAAAAACGAATTTAAAGGGGTTGACTACCCTGCCGGACACGGCCCGTGCGGATCGACACGGTCGTGTCGCACAGCTGGCCGACAGGGACTCGACCGTGTCCTGCTTGACACGGTCGCGGCGCGGAGGGCCTTCCGATAGTGACCCGCCCGACAGCGACTCGGCATGACTCGACCGTGTCCTGGAACACGGTCGGGCGTGTCGGCAGTCGGTTCTGGCTTATCCGGAAGAGTTCGACTCGGCCGTGCCAAACGACACGGTCGAGTCCTGTGGGCAGATACTTCGGCATTTCCGGACGAGTACGGCACGGGCCGTGTCGGACGACACGGCCGAGTTCGGTCGGCAGTGATCGGCCAATAACTGAAAAATGAGCGGGTGAGCTAAAACGACCATAACTCTCTCGTCCGGACTCCGATTGACTCACCGTTTGAACCATTGGAAAGCTAACTCGATGCTCTATAATATTGAAAAGATTTAGAATTTTTGGAGTTACCAAAAATTAATGGTGATCTAACAAAGTCGAACTCATATGAGGAAAGTTGAAGTAATGAACAATAACGATACACAACTCGAAGTTTTTCCGAACGGTGAACACGGTGAATGAACATGATTGATGAATGATTATAATTGAGTGAAAATCCACTGAGTGACAATCACCGAATGAAATTACTGAATGATAATGACTGAATTACAACCGGGTATTACATACACCCCCCCTTAAAAGAGTTTCGTCCCCGAAACTAAGGGTCAAACAACTCGGGATAACTCTCCCGCATATTATCCTCGGTTTCCCAAGTAGCCTCTTCGACTCCGTGTCTAGACCACTGAATCTTGACCAAAGGAATCGACTTATTCCTTAACTGTTTGATTCGCCGCTCCAACACTCGTACAGGACGTTCCTCGTACGAATGATCATCCGCGATCTCGATTTCGTCGAACTGAAGTATGTGACTCGGGTCGGCAACAAACTTACGCAACTGAGAGACATGGAACACATTATGAATCCTGCTCAAAGCCGGAGGTAAAGCCAATCGATAAGCTAACTCGCCTACTCGATCCAAAATTTCAAACGGTCCAATGAATCTTGGGCTCAAGTTCCCCCGTTTTCCGAAACAGAAAAAATACCTCGACTCGGGGATACCTTGACCAAAACATGGTCACCCGTCTCGAACTCTAGTGGTCGACGACGATTATCCGCATACGATTTCTGTCGACTCTGAGCTGTCAACATACGACTCTTGATCAAAGCTACCTTCTCCCGGGCGGCTATAAGCATGTCGGGTTCGGTGCCGATTGATTCTGACAAGTCATCCCAACACAAAGGAGATCGACAACGACGACCGTACAAGGCCTCGTAAGGTGCCATCTTAATGGAGGCATGCCAACTATACTGTACGTGGACTTAAACAACGATGGTGGGCTTCCCAATCGTCTACTAATCGAGGACGCATGCCCTCAATATGTCCTCTAATGTCCGAATAGTTCTCTCGATTGTCCCTGACCGAGGATGAAAGGCAATACCGAGATTAAGCCGAGTTCCCATAGCACGATGAACTGATTTCCAAAAATGGGAAACAAATCGTCCGTCACGATCGGAAACGATACTCTTAGGAGTACCGTGCGCCTCACTATCTCCTTGATGAACAAGCGATCCGGTCTCTCGGGACCCCACGTATCCTTGATCTCAAGGAAATGAGCTGATTTAGTTGAGCGATCACAATCACCGGATCGCATTCATGCCACGGCGACGACTCGTCGGCAAACTCGTGATGAAATCCATAGAAATGTCTTCCCACTTCCATTACGGAATAGGGAGCGGTATCGACATACTCGCCGGCCGAGGTTCCATCTTGACTTGTTGACAGGTTAAGCATCTCGAAACAAATTCTGCGACTTCTCGCTTCATATTACTCCACCAGTAATTTTGTTTCAAGTTCTTGTACATCTTGCTGGACCCCGGATGAACAGAATAAGGGGTAGCATGAGCTTCTCCCAAAATAGAGTTTTTCAACTCGTCATTCGCCGGTACACACATCCGATTCTTAAATCTCAAAAGTCCATCCTCGTGGATCACGAATCCAGGGGCTTTCCCCTGAGCCACATCCTCACGAATGCGTAACAATGCTGGGTCTGAACCCTGATTCTCCCTGATTGCATCCTCAAGAGATGATGAAATCTCTAACATACAAAGCTGTCCCTGAATTCGCTGAAGCCAGACCTCGATCTCGGGTCTAAGGAATTCCTGTTGGAGCTCCTTCTGAAATGTTAAACGAGCAAGCATCTGCTCCTGAACAGACTTACGACTCAAGGCGTCGGCGACAACGTTCGTCTTGCCCGGGTGGTAAAGGATATCGATATCAAAATCTTTGATTAGTTCCAACCACCGCCTCTGTCGCATATTTAACTCCTTGTGAGTAAATATATACTTCTACTCTTGTGATTGGTGAAGATCTGACAGGTGATGCCATAAAGGTAACGACGCCAAATTTCCAACGTGAAAACCACGGTTGCTAGCTCCGGCCGTGGGTTGAATAATTAACCAGCTAATCCGAGGAAACATCGGATCTACTTAATATCTTTAGGAGGTTTCCAATCTCGGATAGTCTCCGACTTTTGAGGGTCGACACGAACTCTGACAGATGAAATTACACGCCCGAGAAAGTCACTTCGGACCTCCAGAATTCACATTTGGAAAACTTTCCATAAAGTTGCTCTCGTCTCAACACGTCGAGAACCTGATGAAGATGAACCTCGTGTTCCTCTCGGCTACGAGAATAAATCAAAATGTCGTCGATGAAGACAACAACAAACTGATCTAAAAAGTCGATGAAAACCCGATTCATTAACTCCATGAATACCGCAGGTGCAATAGTTAGCCCGAACGGCATAACTACGAACTCATAATGACCATAGCGTGTACGAAACGCTGTCCTCGCGATATCCGACTCTCGAATCCGCAACTGGTGATATCCAGATCTTAAGTCGATCCTGGAAAATACTGAGGCTCCCTGAAGTTGATCTAAAAGATCATCAATACGGAGTAAGGGATACTACTCTTGATCATCACCCTGTTCAACTCCTGGTAATTAATACACACACGAGACGAGCCATCCTTCTCCTTGACAGGTCACACTGGTGTTCCTCACGGGGACGCAATCGATCGGAGATAGCCTTTCTCGAACTACTCCTCAAGTTGAATCTTCAACTCCTGCATTCTGGTCGGGGCCATCCGATACGGTGCCTTCGATAAAGGGGACGTACCGGCTCCAACTCACTCCTGAATTCCCCTACTCTATGTGAAGGCAACCAGATAACTCGTCTGGAAATACATCGTCAATCGATGACAATGATACCACGAATGATTGAACATTTCGATTGCCCTAGAATGGTCAATCGATAAAAAGAGATACCAATAATGATTGAACAACTCGATTGCCTTAGAAAGGCCAATCGATGAAGATGATACAATGAATGTTTGAATAACTCGATTGCCTTTGAAAGACTAATCGATGAAAATGATACAATGGATAATTGAATGACTCGATTGTCTTAGAAAGGCCAATCGATGAAAATGACACAATGAATGATTGAATGACTCGATTGTCTTAGAAAAGCCAATCGATGGAAATGATACAAGGAATGATTGAATAACTCGATTGTCTTAGAAAAGCCAATCGATGGAAATGATACAATGAATGATTGAATAGTTCGAATGTGGAATTTCTCTGCTTTCGTCATAATAATACTTCTTCTGGAACAACGGGGGTTACTTCCCTGAAACACACATTCGACAACCAACGACGGAAAGATAGCGACCAAATGCTAACAAACACTGTGGATAGTATCAAGACGATCAAACCAACTAATACCGAAAATTACATCGTCCTAAGATAAGTTCACCACGATTAGATCCATCAACCAATCGCGGTAATTAAGCTTAATTCGGTATGATTCCGAAAATTCTTCCATCGTCAGGTAGACCGATGGTATGAGGTCCACAAGCAATAGGACTATCCCGAAATAAGTCTATTCAAGCATGATTCAAAAATGAATGAATGCGGCGTACCAGAATCAAAAGGTACACACAAGTTGAAATAAAATTACGAGTATACCTGAAATCATTCGGGCCACCGGATCGTCGATCCTCCTCATCATATGAATCTGGGACTTGCCGGCCCCCGAACCGGACGCTCCCGTCTGATAAATACGAGCTCCAACTCTATTTGCTTCCATTGCCTTAAACGACGATGACAAAGCGATCGATTAAACGCTGGTTGCTTCGGGGCCTGAGATGCCACCGGAGCCGACTTGGAGTCCTTTCGGCAAAAACGGGCCTTATGCCCAAAATTCCCACAATTATAGCACGTGATAGACAGTTTCAGACACTCAGTGCTGAAATGACCCGGTGTTCCACAATTGAAACAGGTGATGGCCGAACTGGCCGATCGGGAATGAGGTCCCGCACGATTATGCGCCGTAGAAGGTCGCTCAGAAACGATAGGGCTCACACGAGGCTTCTTGAAGGTTGACTGACCGCCTTTGGGTTGATTATGCTTCGTTGATTTCTTGCTGAAAGATGAAGGTTTTTGTTCAGCACTTTCCTTAGCAGCCGTCTCATACGGGAGAGTTCTCTCGATTAATCCGGTCAGAGTGGCGCAATGATGATTGAGCAACTGCACATGGGTCATCATGGCCTGCATAAAAGTGAGTGGATCAACACGAACATCTTCTGATCGAGCCGAGTCCTGGGAACGATTTCCCGGCAGCGAGTGATTATTTCTCGGGTTTCGGTCCGCACCGCGGCCTCTCCCCGTGCATCCTCGACTCTCTCCATCGAAGTAGGAAGGTCGCATAATGATTATATTTCCCGCATGATTAGCACGTTATGATTATGTCATGAGATGATGAAAATGAGTATACATGCTCTAACTTAGTGATTATATGAATGATTTACTGAAGTTACATGATTATCTGATGAAATTCTTGAAATGATTATCTTGAATAACTTAACAAGATTGATAATATGATCATCCAGATTGACAACTGAGTAATGAAATGAATTGAGTAATTAATGAGTTACATGATCGTCCTGATTATTAACTGAGTAATGAAATGAATTAAGTGATTAATGAGTTAACATGATTGTCCTAATCACAATGAATGATGATGTTTGAGGATTGTTAATTGATGAATGATGAATGAATGACTATTGCCAGAAATTATACCATGGCATTAGAAGTCTTACAGTTTTTTCGGTCTGATTGGCTCGGCATTTGCACAGGTCACACGTGATGCGAAATTCCAATGATACTAGTCTGATGACGATGATTTCAAATGAGACATGACTCGGAAGGTAGTATTCAAAACCACGCTCCGATACCAACTCTGTAACACCCCAAACTAGGCGGATATTACAGTGCCGTAGATCCCCAACTGGGACCCACCAGGCAAATGAAAATGAATAAATTACACATGATAAATGTAGTACCAAACCACATTACAACAATAATTACTCCGATGAGGAGTTTAGTTACAACACACGAGGACAATACCGAATACTAGTGTATTTTATATGAAGATAAAATACACAACACTGAATGAAACTGAGTATTCAAATGAAAGTCTGCAGCGGAAAATAAAGGACAATAACATGAATAACTGAAAGATCGGCCCCCCTACTAGTATCACTAGGACTCCTCGACATCAACATGCTATTCCCGTGCGTTTGCCTTGCCATGACCTGAAAAACAAAATCCCCAAACGGGGTCAGTTACAAAGAACAACAATCCTCCAGAGTTGAATAAACACAATCATATGATATGTAGTATAAACCACAATTCGATCAAAATGAAACGGTTAGATTATAACCCAATCTTGTTGAAAACATACGCAATCAAACATGCTGTATGAATCAACTAACAGCACGGCTCAAAGGGGTGGCGCCACACTACGCCCGGGATGGAAATGTGTCCGTGCACAAGCCACCAACGAGTATCGATCGAATACACGTGTGGTCTTGTACCTAATCAGTCTCACGAGACAATATGACTCGTGTGCACAGTCCAATGTGAGGCCACCAACCAACACACGACTATAATGTGCCCGACATGAAAATCCTACACATACCAACCGGCACGCTAGTATGACCCGGAATGCCACGATATAACAAAAGTGACATCGAAAGAGAATAATGACTCACCGAGGTGGAATGGTAATGAAATAAATGACAGCTCAATGAAAAGATTGGAACCGTCGTTCCTTATGACGAAAATGATTAATTGATAACAACAAGTTTTGATACGGTTAATATAATGATAAATGAGTTATGATTATGAATGAACAACAACAAAAGGGATGAATATCCTTTTAACCGAGTAAGAATTAACTTACACAACACCGGCGACAATTATCCTTCCACGAACAACGTCCTAATTGAGATATAGGTCGCTCGAACAACCTTAAATAATACAGTTACCAACAATCCGTTCAATATACGAATCAAACAGGAATATAACGAACTCGAAACGTCGATACGACTAAACCAAGTCCATAGAGGCATTAAATCAAACACGTTGTATCCAAACTCCGATTGTTTACAATCAAACCTCAATATACCAATACCAAAAATCCCCAAGAAGTGTTTCAAACCAACAAAACATCTCCAATACGATCAATAATCCGTTATGAATATCCAAAAATGTGATTATAACAACAATTAGTCGAAAATCCCCAATTCCAACTCGATATTCAAGGTGTTCTTGAATAATCCCTCAATAATCCAATGAATCCTTATACAAACTCATAATCATATACATATCCCTTCATATAACATGATTATAACGTCCAAAACATCATATCTCAACACAAAATCGAAGTCCAAAGTGTTGAAGGAATTACCTCTTGAAGATCCATGTGTTTTAATCCGAAGAACACGCGTTAAATTGATTATCCGGGCTTCACGATCGAAAGGAGATGAAGAAAATCAAACACCCAAATGATTTGTCAAGGAAGAACCCTCCCTCAAGCTCTCTCTCTCGGTTGTAGGTGAAGAAAAATGGAAGGAATGGGCTAAAATGCAAAAAAAACGAATTTAAAGGGGTTGACTACCCTGCCGGACACGGCCCGTGCCGATCGGCACGGTCGTGTCGCACAGCTGGCCGACAGGGACTCGACCGTGTCCTGCTTGACACGGTCGCGGCGCGGAGGGCCTTCCGATAGTGACCCGCCTGACAGCGACTCGGCATGACTCGACCGTGTCCTGGAACACGGTCGGGCGTGTCGGCAGTTGGTTCTGGCTTATCCGGAAGAGTTCGACTCGGCCGTGCCAAACGACACGGTCGAGTCCTGTGGGCAGATACTTCGGCATTTCCGGACGAGTACGGCACGGGCCGTGTCGGACGACACGACCGAGTCCGGTCGGCAGTGATCGGCCGAAAGCTGAAAAAATGAGCGGGTGAGCTAAAACGACCATAACTCTCTCGTCCGGACTCCGATTGACTCACCGTTTGAACCATTGGAAAGCTAACTCGATGATCTATAATATTGCAAAGATTTAGAATTTTTGGAGTTACCAAAAATTAATGGTGATCTAACAAAGTCGAACTCATATGAGGAAATTTGAAGTAATGAACAATAACGATACACAACTCGAAGTTTTTCCGAACGGTGAACACGGTGAATGAACATGATTGATGAATGATTATAATTGAGTGAAAATCCACTGAGTGACAATCACCGAATGAAATTACTGAATGATAATGACTGAATTACAACTGGGTATTACATTCAGATCCGTCATCAGCAATGATAGAAATGACTCTCTCTCGGTAATTCAGAATAGCTCCATAACGGTTGAGCCAATCGTCTCCGAGAATTAAATCATCACCGTAGATGTCAACAACAATAAGATTCGATGGCCAATCTCTTCCTCCCATAGATACTGGAAAATTTCTAGCCTCTAGGGTTCCCACAATTCTCTCTCCACTCGGCAAACCCACAACATATGGTTCACAATCAAATAAGCAGGAGATTTTTAAACGATTTATACAGTTCAATGATTTGAAAGAATGTGTAGCTCCGGAATCGAATAAAACACTAACTGGTTGCAAAGGATCTGAATTGTACCTGATGCAACAGCAGTGTCCTGATCATTAGATTTCCTCATCTCGTACAGGCGCGGAGGAGCGGACCCAGCACTGGATGTCTCTCTCTTCCCAACGTTCTGCTGCTGAAATCCACTCTGCTATGTCTGGTTCACACTTGTCTCCTTCGTAACTGGCGCTGGAGTGCGAGTACCAAAAGATCTAGTGGCAACTCCACAGAAAGCCGCACGGTGCCCTTCTTGTCCACAATCGTAGCAAGTCACAGAAGATGCGGGGCAGTCACGTCGAATATGTCCTGCTCGACCACAATTGTAGCATTTCTTTGATGCGTCCGGAACTGCTGATGTAGTCCGGAACTTCTTCCCACCTCTAGAAGGATGTGGAGGTTTCCTAGCCGAATAAAAGGAAGCATGGCCCTTGCGGGGCCCACCACTCTTGTTTTCTGAAAAGCTGCCGGTCATCTTCTGCTTCTTCGCCTCCACTGATTTCTCCACCGCCGCCTCTTTCATGTCGTAGGCCAGCGCTTTGTCTTGATATTGTCGCAACGTAGTACACTCGAATCCGGACATGTACTGTTGAATCTCCGACTTCATCCACATATCGAAATGAAAAATCTTTTCCGCCTCCGTCCTGACCAAGTGTCGCACACAAGTCAGTTGATGATTAAAAGTTTTGATTACATCTGTCACAGATGCTTACGAACTCTGTGGTGAGAAAAACTCTTGGATCTTTGCCTCTCTAACTGGACGAGGACAATACTGTGCTTCCATCATTAATTTAAATTCCGTCCAATCCGCATTATGATCCTCGGGTCGAATAGCTTCCCACCAATCAAAGGCCTCCCCAGTCAGAAAATACTGGGCTATGGGAACCTTCCGGTCCTCGGGACAGTTAAAACCCGCGAATATCTTCTCTAACTCCTTGAGCCAGTGATCCCAAGTAATTGCCTCAGCAGATCCGTCAAATTTTGGCGGGTGCAATTTGACAACCTCAGCAAGCCATCTATCTCCCCGGTTATCCTCGTGGTGCTGCTGTCCCATCGCCGTCTACATGCGGTCGACTACAGGCGGCCAGTTGTCTGCGCCACCACCTGTTGAAGCACTCCCGGCATGTTAGGATTTGCGTCGTCGTTCGCTGATCCTTGCTGCCCTCCAGAATGGGAATCGGTTCGACTAGCTGATAATTCCGGGGTAGTTGCGGAATCCTCCTGTCTCATGTTACCTCGTCCGCGTCCACGACCGCGTCCGCGTCTACGTCCTCCTCTCAACATACTGTAAACACAATTCCTCAATATCCAGGACAATGTTTCGAAATAAAACCCGTCAATACTCACAAAACAGTAATTAAGTAAAACGGTAGTATAAGAGATTAGGAGACTTACAACCACGGTCCACATGACGACTTTTTGGCTGAACAGTGATGTTACGAACGACTCGTAAATCAATAACGTAAATGCATTTACGTAAAACCCGACGGCCAAGATATCCATAAATCTTAGCTCCGATACCATATTCTGTAACACCCCGAGATATTCGGAATAATTACAGCGCCGTAAACCCTTTAAATAAGGATTTACAAGGCTGATTTTAAAAGAAATGTAAATATAAGACATTAATGCTGCGGAAATTCAAGTTTACAAAACCGAACAACTGGTTCAACAAGTAATTTATACAACCATATCGAAATAATTTTAATACGACACGCATACTCGAGTACTGAACTCAAAACAAGAAAACAAATCACCAACAACAACAAAAATCACTGAACCCCTTCGTCGTCACGTCGGTACTGTGGCTGTTTCCCTGCTCCTCGGCTACCTGAACATCAAAACAAATGTCCATCCCCGAAGGGGTTAGCAAAACGATGCTAGTACAAGTATCATATTAAACAATTCGAATATGCATCAACAATACATAACAAGATACACCACACGGACTTCCGCTACCGGAATCCGACAATGCGAATCCACAAGATTCCATTTACACAACAAGGGTATTCCAATGATCCAGCGCCCTCAGCATAGATCCCAAGATGATCCCGTCGGACCAACACGAGGTGAAAATAACCCGTCCAATGATCCAGCGCCCTCAGCCTAGATCCCAAGATGATCCCGTCGGACCAACACGAGGTGGACATTCGATCCAGCGCCCTCAGCATAGATCGTACAACGTACACAAACACAACTCATGCATACACATATGCCAAATCATTATGTCCATCAACATGAATATAGAAACACTAGATAACGATTATCATGACAATTCAACAAAATAATTTCCATGTTCAACAACATGAATAAACCACAAACATGCTCAAAATACCAATTTTAACACATTACGATACTTGCCTCGAAGATGGCAAGAACGAAACACTTCAATGATCTCAACACACTCGAAGGCCGCCTCCTTCGATCAACGCAACAAGCTCGAACCTTAACAAAAGGAATGATATACAAATCATCTCAAGTCGAACGATTGCCTAACAATTCGGTCTACGGCCAAAATGCTCAAAATAAACAATCTGCCTGGACTGCTTAGCGTGCGCTACGTACTCTACGTAACGTGCGCTAAGCCTGCCTGTTAGCGTATGCTATCGTATAAGCCTAGCGTACGCTAGCCACGGACTGACAGTTTGACTCGGCTGATAACGTACGTTACGTACGTATCGTGCGTTAACTTAACCCCGATAGCGCACGTTAACTAACGTATGTTAGCGTGCGCTAATCGTGCATGGCGGTGCTTGTGGCTGGGTTGAATGGTGATGAACTCATGAATTCTCTGGTGATAAAACAAGTCATCCTCAAGCATATCATGCTAATAAGGTTTGTGGAAGTTCTATGATTATGAGATACAAATATACGGATAATCATCTCAACATCATAATTCATCTTCGATCTTCAAGAAAATATTCTAAGTTCCATTCGTCCTACGCATGATTCCAATGTGTAAAACGTAACAATTGGGTAGTATCCATCTACTGATCACAAATCGGTTTGAAAATGCTAAGGAGTCCATATACTAAAAAAAACGGTTCAAAGGTTCCTACGATATATAGTGCCGATACGTCAAAAGTATCCTTCTAACATGTGATGACCGATTATAAACGAAATAACTGGCTATCTAAACATGATCAACGTCCTTAAGAACATTACTAATATCGGTGAAGAATCACCTACCTCAAAGTAGTGAAGAACACGGAGGAAATCGAAGCAATCCAACACCGAAGGCTTGAACACCAAATCTCCAATGATATACGATCCTCAATCACGAGCTAGGATGTTGATATGAAGTGTTTAGGATGTAGGAAGTTATGTTCTAAGTGTAAGAATTCGGGTATGGGAGAAGAAAGAACTGAAATCACGAATAGGATGCTGTCCTATTTATAAGAAATGGCTATTAGCGCGCGCTAGTCACACTTGCGTGGCGTGCGTTAACTGCTCACTGACTTAACTGTATTCAGCACTTAGCGTGCGCTATGCACATACCTGTAGCGTGCGCTAAGGCGTTGACTCGGCTTTTCCCGAAAGCCGTCCAGGTTCATCCCGACACAATCCGACAGGGGTCCCCCGGCCAGATCTCACCTACCGCACGTCTCAATCAAATTGACCACGCATAGCGTGCGCTAATGTTCCTTTGTAGCGTGCGCTATGAATCCATGTTAGCATACGCTACACATAGCCGATAGCGTGCGCTACATGCGCAGAATTACAATCTTTAAATCACATACACGAAATCATACGCTCGACAACATCGGATTATGAAATACGGAGAATAATACTCAGACAAAAGTACAATAATTTCAATATCACAAGTTCCAAATACATATCAGAAACCTCGGGTATTACACTATCACCAAATGGTCGGAATTTTATCGTCTTTTTACGGTTTTATACTTAGTTTTTGGGGCCCAATTTTCGTGACCGAAAAAATATTTTAGAATCGAACGAATTTCTACCAGAATGCTCCTACATGTGATATAAGATTGTTCATGCAGTCTTTCTCGAATGAACTATCACCAATTGGTCGGAATTTTAGCGTCTTTTTACGGTTTTATACATAGTTTTTGGTGCCCAATTTTCGTAACCGAAAAATTGTTTCAGAATCAGACGAATTTCTACCAGAATGCTCCTACATGTGATATAATATTGTTCATGCAGTCTTTCTCGAATGAACTATCACCAAATGGTCGGAATTTTAGCGTCTTTTTACGGTTTTATACATAATTTTTGGTGCCCAATTTTCGTAACCGAAAAATTGTTTCTCCTTTCGACGAATTTCTACCAGAATGCTCCTACATGTGATATAAGATTGTTCATGCAGTCTTTCTCGAATGAACTATCACCAAATGGTCGGAATTTGAGCGTCTTTTTACGGTTTTATACATAGTTTTGGGGCCCGATTTTCAGAATCGAAAAATTATTTGAATCGGGCAATTTCTACCAAAATGATCCTACATGTGATGTAAGATTTTTCATGCAGTCTTTCTCGAATGAACTATCACCAAATGGTCGGAATTTTATCGTCTTTTTATGGTTTTATACATAGTTTTTGGTGCCCAATTTTCGTAACCGAAAAATTGTTTCAGAATCAGACGAATTTCTACCAGAATGCTCCTACATGTGATATAATATTGTTCATGCAGTCTTTCTCGAATGAACTATCACCAAATGGTCGGAATTTTAGCGTCTTTTTACGGTTTTATACATAATTTTTGGTGCCCAATTTTCGTAACCGAAAAATTGTTTCGGAATCGCACGAATTTCTACCAGAATGCTCCTACATGTGATGTAATATTGTTCATGCAGTCTTTCTCGAATGAACTATCACCAAATGGTCGGAATTTGAGCGTCTTTTTACGATTTTATACATAGTTTTTGGGGCCCAATTTTCGTAACCGAAAAATTATTTCGGAATCAGACGAATTTCTACCAAAATGATCCTACATGTGATGTAAGATTGTTCATGCAGTCTTTCTCGAATGAACTATCACCAAATGGTCGGAATTTTATCGTCTTTTTACGGTTTTATACATAGTTTTTGGTGCTCAATTTCCGTAACCGAAAAATTGTTTCAGAATCGGACGAATTTCTACCAGAATGCTCCTACATGTGATATAAGATTGTTCATGCAGTCTTTCTCGAATGAACTATCACCAAATGGTCGGAATTTGAGAGTCTTTTTACGGTTTTATACATAATTTTTGGTGCCCAATTTTCATAACCGAAAAATTGTTTCAGAATCAGACGAATTTCTACCAGAATGCTCCTACATGTGATATAATATTGTTCATGCAGTCTTTCTCGAATGAACTATCACCAAATGGTCGGAACTTTAGCATCTTTTTACGGTTTTATACATAATTTTGGGTGCCCAATTTTCGTAACCGAAAAATTGTTTCGGAATCGGACGAATTTCTACCAGAATGCTCCTACATATGATATAAGATTGTTCATGCAGTCTTTCTCGAATGAACTATCACCAAATGGTCGGAATTTTAGCGTCTTTTTACGGTTTTATACATAGTTTTTGGTGCTCAATTTCCGTAACCGAAAAATTGTTTCAGAATCGGACGAATTTCTACCAGAATGCTCCTACATATGATGTAAGATTGTTCATGCAGTCTTTCTCGAATGAACTATCACCAAATGGTCGGAATTTGAGCGTCTTTTTACGATTTTATACATAGTTTTTGGGGCCCAATTTTCGTAACCGAAAAATTATTTCGGAATCAGACGAATTTCTACCAAAATGATCCTACATGTGATGTAAGATTGTTCATGCAGTCTTTCTCGAATGAACTATCACCAAATGGTCGGAATTTTATCGTCTTTTTACGGTTTTATACATAGTTTTTGGTGCTCAATTTCCGTAACCGAAAAATTGTTTCAGAATCGGACAAATTTCTACCAGAATGCTCCTACATGTGATATAAGATTGTTCATGCAGTCTTTCTCGAATGAACTATCACCAAATGGTCGGAATTATAGCGTCTTTTTACGGTTTTATACATAGTTTTTGGTGCTCAATTTCCGTAACCGAAAAATTGTTTCAGAATCGGACGAATTTCTACCAGAATGCTCCTACATGTGATGTAAGATTGTTCATGCAGTCTTTCTCGAATGAACTATCACCAAATGGTCGGAATTTGAGCGTCTTTTTACGATTTTATACATAGTTTTTGGGGCCCAATTTTCGTAACCGAAAAATTATTTCGGAATCAGACGAATTTCTACAAAATTATCCTACATGTGATGTAAGATTGTTAATGCAGTCTTTTTCGAATGAACTATCACCAAATGGTCGGAATTTTATCGTCTTTTTATGGTTTTATACATAGTTTTTGGTGCTCAATTTCCGTAACCGAAAAATTGTTTTAGAATCGGACGAATTTCTACCAGAATGCTCCTACATGTGATATAAGATTGTTCATGCAGTCGTTATCGAATGAACTATCACCAAATGGTCGGAATTTTAGCGTCTTTTTATGGTTTTATATATAGTTTTTTTTTGTATGAATGTTAAATTTTATTCAAAACAAAAAACCTGGGTACAAAATTGCAACCTTTTTCAGAGTAAACAAAAGATTAGCTAATTGTTTTTAAATAAACATGGCCATTTAAGAATGGGATCCTATCCATTCACAATAAGCATCCCGTAGCTTATTTGGGTAGAGACGACGGTAGGAGATTATCCGATTACGAACCAATCGGTCAATACTTTTGATGTGATGATCTAATGGAAGAGGAGCTGCACCATGTCGCCGATTGTTTCTTTCTTGCCATAGTGTATAAACAGATGCCTGTAACACATATCGCAATAGGAATTTTTTAGTTGTTGTGAAATTGCCATCGTTGAGGAGGTCTAGGATTGTGGAGAAAGAAGTGGTGAAACGATGACCAAGGAGCTTCCGAGTAAGAGTAACCCAGACATGAGAACCGAAGCGACAACTGAAGAATAGGTGGTCGCGAGATTCTAGTGGTTCCTGACAGAAAACACAAGAGGCGGCGACTCCTGAGTTCCAGTTTAACATACGATCACCTGTTGAGAGGCGATTGTGAATCGATAACCACAGAATGAAGGAGCACTTCGGTGTTGAGCCTGAGAACCAGACTGCCTTGTGCCAGTTGTTCAAATTCCCCTGTTGCCGGACTTGTGCCCATGTTGCAGGGGTGGAGAAATTTGGATTGTACCGGCCATCCGCATTTCGCCATAGAGCCACATCTTCATTTAAAGGGCTGGGAATACTGAGAGTATTCAGCTCCGTCTCGACCTGGTTTAGAATTGTAACTCGGTGACGTTGCCGATGACGCGTTGTTTGAGCAGTAGCAACCGATGCTTCAGCACTTATCCCTAGATCGATGAAGCCTCTATCTCCGAGAATGTCATGCAATGGGCCCATGGAGCTCCAATTGTCATACCAAAAAGATGTTTCCTGTCCGCTGCGAATTTCCATCTTATGATAGGTCTTTGCTTCCTGGCGATACTTTAGGAGCTTCTGCCACATCCATGAACCTGAGGTGCGATTTTCTTTTACTGACCAGAACGAAGCAGAGCGAATTAGTTCTCGATGGATCCAGTTAACCCATAGAGAATTCTTCCTGGACACAATCCTCCAAATCAGTTTATAGCAACAAACTTTATTAACCTCTACAATGGATTTCAATCCCAATCCACCCTCCTGCTTTGGCTTACACACGTCTGACCATCTGATTTTTGCTTTACGTGGGTTTAAGTCCGGTCCTGACCACAAGAAAGCCGAACAAATCTTTTCTATTTCTGTTACACAAGTGCGAGGAAGCCTAAATGCAGCAATCCAAAAATTAGTGAGGCTGGCAATTACCGATTGAAGAAGTTGTAGTCTACCTCCATACGACAAGAAGCGGTGTTTCCAGGAACTGATCCGCATTCGTATCTTCTCGATTAGTGGCATACAATCTGATAGGGACATGCGCTTGGTCGGGAGAGGTAACCGAGATAGCGAACAGGAAGAGATCCATACTCAAAGGAAACGGGCGGTTATAGCGGCTCGCAAGGTGGCGAGATTGACCCGCCAAGAAAATAGTTGTTTTTCGAGACCGATCCAAGCCCAGAGATAGCAGCGAACTCTGTGAAGATATTCAATATTCCCTCAATTGATCTTAGTGTGCCGTCAGAGAAGACAATTATGTCGTCCGCAAAACATAGATGTGTAATCTTGAGATTTTTACACCCCGGATGATAAGGAATAACTCTATTCTCTGCAGATTTGTCCAACATAGTAGATAGCACATTCATACAAGTGACGAACAAGTATGGAGATAGTGAGCAACCTTGGCGTAAACCTCTTCGATCGTTGAAATAACCAGATAGTTCACCATTGACTGTGTCGAAAAAGAAGCCGTTGTGACACACAATTTAATCCAGTGAATAAACGCTCAGGAGATGCAAAGCCGAGAGAAGATTTTGCAAGAAAGGCCATTGAACCGAATCAAAAGCTTTGGAGATATCAATCTTCATTGCGCTGAGGTGAGATTGCTTCTTTATGATAATCCTTAACCAACTCGTAGCAAGAAGCAAATTCTCCATTAGTAGTCGGTCTTTGATAAAGCCGATCGGTTTGGTGCAATAAAGTCGGGAGAATTTTCTTGAAACGGTTTTGGCGATCTTTGATATAGTCTTGTATAGCACATTGCAACAAGATATTGGCGGTAGTCTTTCATTTCTTTTGCATCAGTTCTTTTCGGGATAAGCGTTAAAATCGTAGAGTTAATGCCCTTGACAGAAACCATATTGAAAGAATGATCAGATCTTGCACATGTGAAATCCGCTCGACAATAGACCACGAAGACTTGAAAAATTCAACTGTGAAACCGTCAGGACAGGCGATTTATTTGAAGGCATAGCGAAGAGAGTCGATTTGACCTCGATCTTGGAGACCGTGGCGTGAGGAGTTCTTCTTCTGGATGAGCATCGAAAAGGCGGCAGCTCTTGCAACCTTTCAACCGAGCAACCGAGAAAATCATCGGTTGGTGATTGAGCAATTCCGAAAAACGTGTGGCCTCACCTTTGATGTCGGTTGTACTTGTGAGAGAGATCCCTTGCGGATTGAGGATCTCGTATATTGCATTATTTGTTTGCCTCTCCTTAACACCGTTATGAAAGTATTTATTGTTCCTATCTCCCACTTGCGGCCGGTGTAATTTCGACTTTTGCTTCAAAAACCGCTCCTCTAGATCAAAACTTTCTCCCAACGGTTGAATGCTAATGATTAAATGCTCACAAAGCTTCGTTGATGTATTCGAGAAAGAGAGAAGTTGTTTTGCACAGAGGTCTTCATATGCCTCAGCTTCTCTACGAGAGATGTTTGCTAGTTTCTCACGGCTTAGTTCTCTAAGCATAGGTTTGAGGAGCTTTAGTTTCTTGGAGAGGCGGAAGAGAGCAGACGTAGAATGATATAGAGGCGTTGTTTCACGCCAGTAGGCCTCTAGTTTTGGCAGAAACTCTGGTTGTAAAGCAATAGCATTCGTGAACTTGAAAGGGCCCTTTGGCTTTTGCAAATCAGATCGTAAATAGAAGCGTCCTCGTAGGTGATCGTAATGCCACTGACTCCATTAGACAATAAGAAGTGGGGAAAGACTGAAGCCATGGTGGATTCTGCAGTACTCGATCTAAACGCTTATAGATGAGACCCTCTTCCCGCTTATTACACCAAGTAAAAAGCGGGCCATGGGTTTGCATGTTTGTGAGGTAGCAGTGACGCACCACATTCTGGAAATCCCGCATTCCCGACGTCAAAGATGGAGAAGTATCAATGTTTGAATGCTCTGCTAAAGCCAGAGTCTCGTTAAAGTCTCCTAAGATTATCCATGCCTTACCATTGAAGGAAGCATTATCTTGATGGTTATTAATATCTCGCCAAAGTTCCCGTCTTTCCTCAGCAAAATTAGAAGCATAAATGAAGGAACAACATATTTCTTCATCTATTCCCGGAATCTTGAGCAGACAGGTAATCATCTGCGCACTTTTGAAAACCACTGTCAGGTTTACTATTTTTTTCCAAACAATCCAAATTCGCCCTCGGCGATTAAACTCATAATTTGTTAAAAGATTCCAATCTGAGAAAACCTTCTTCGCCACATGAATAGCTTTTGTATCCTTAACTCTCGTCTCCAAGATGCACCCAAACTGAAATCCATGTTTTGAAACCCATTCCTTTATAACTTGCTGCTTATTTGATTTATTGAGACCTCTAATATTCCAAAAAAACCTGACATCAACGTTTTTTTTGGGGATACCTTCTGCTGAATGTGTTGGGAGCATTATCTTTGGCTTTTTGTGATGTGTCAGATAAGAATTTGTGAGTATTCTTTGATTGTCTGGGGGGTGGAATCCTCACTGCATCTTCCGTATCCGGCTTTGAGTTGTGAAGCTTACTCTGTTCAGTTTCTAAGGTGCTGAGTGGTGCATTTAGAATGTTTTCATCCTCTGTATCATTGTCCCTAAGGACATCATACTGAGATGGCGACGCAATGCGAACTTGCCCAAATGAAGGTTTTTGTTGTTTACCTCCGGATTTGGGAACTGTTGACCACTCACCCTCCACATCAACTGCTGCAGTAGGTGTACTTGGGATCTCTCCCTCCTCTTTTTCAACTTCTTTTCCAACTTCTTTTTCAACAACATCTATTACTGCCTCGACAGTCGTAGTGTTAGAAGCCTCTGATACAACTTGGTTGATTTCTGAGTCAATACCCAAGCCGAGTAGAGGAGAAGATTCTTTGCTGTTTGGGATTGAAACGGTTTGCAAAACAGGTTGATCAGATGGTTTCTTGGGAGATCCTCTGCCCAAACTTGCCAAGCAATTATCCTTGCAGTGGCCCCATTTCCTACAAGTATCACATCTAGGAGGCAGCCATGGGTACTCATAGGTAACACAGACTTCATCTCCTCTGACCTGAAAGAAATAAGTTCTTCGTAGCTCTTTAGATAAGTCCACTTCAACGAAAATTTTGGCTTCCTCAAAGTTAGTTACCAACTCTGTCTCTTTGTGCAACCGTTTCGGATGTCCCACTGGGCTCGCGAGATAGCTGAGTCCCGGCCAAGTGAACATAGAGTGTGGGACGTTTTTGATCACAACCCACATTGGCATAGTCTTGATCTCTGGTTGGGCTTCTTCTGGAAAGGGAGTCCACTTAGAAACTATCATAGGGAGATTACAGATATTCCACATGCCCCGGCGAAGAGCGCGCATTCTGGCTGCTTCATTGCGAATCCGGAATTTGACAGTCAACTCATTGATAACAAAAACATCGATCTTGATGTTTTTGTCTCCTAAATTCCAAATCTTGTTAACAATTACATGGATTTTCGCGACGTGAGGCGCCTCAGAAGGGAATCGGCCCACCAGGAAGTCATCCCATAGCGGTTTTGAGTCGTTGATAATCTCGTCCGGCACTGCTACGATAGATTTTCCGTCGACCTCAGAAACAGGAACATCGAATTTTGAGAGTGTTGAGTGGCAGCTGACAGCAGTTGCATAGGATCGATGAGCGGGAACTTCACAAGACTGAAGTGGAGAGGATGCCGTGAGGGCATCAGCACCGTCGGTCATGACTGGCTTCGGCGGCGGCCGCTAAAACCCTAGTTGCACGCGACCATAAATTTGATATTTGGGTGAATACACTCATAGTTTTTTGTGCTCAATTTTCGTAACCGAAAAATTGTTTCAGAATCAGACGAATTTCTACCAGAATTCTCCTACATGTGATATAATATTGTTCATGCAGTCTTTCTCGAATGAACTATCACCAAATGGTCGGAATTTTAGCGTCTTTTTACGGTTTTATACATAATTTTTGGTGCCCAATTTTCGTAACCGAAAAATTGTTTCGGAATCGGACGAATTTCTACCAGAATGCTCCTACATGTGATGTAAGATTGTTCATGCAGTCTTTCTCGAATGAACTATCACCAAATGATCGGAATTTGAGCGTCTTTTTACGATTTTATACATAGTTTTTGGTGCTCAATTTCCGTAACCAAAAAATTGTTTCAGAATCGGACGAATTTCTACCAGAATGCTCCTACATGTGATATAAGATTGTTCATGCAGTCTTTCTAGAATGAACTATCACCAAATGGTCGGAATTTGAGCGTCTTTTTACGGTTTTATACATAATTTTTGGTGCCCAATTTTCGTAACCGAAAAATTATTTGAAATCGAGGCAATTTCTACCAGAATGCTCCTACATGTGATATAATATTGTTCATGCAGTCTTCCTCGAATGAACTATCACCAAATGGTCGGAATTTTAGCGTCTTTTTACGGTTTTATACATAATTTTTGGTGCCCAATTTTCGTAACCGAAAAATTGTTTCGGAATCGGATGAATTTCTACCAGAATGCTCCTATATATGATATAAGATTGTTCATGCAGTCTTTCTCGAATGAACTATCACCAAATGGTCGGAATTTTAGCGTCTTTTTACGGTTTTATACATAGTTTTTGGTGCTCAATTTCCGTAACCGAAAAATTGTTTCAGAATCGGACGAATTTCTACCAGAATGCTCCTACATGTGATGTAAGATTGTTCATGCAGTCTTTCTCGAATGAACTATCACCAAATGGTCGGAATTTGAGCGTCTTTTTACGATTTTATACATACTTTTGGGGCCCAATTTTCAGTAGAAAAATTATTTCAGAATCAGACGAATTTCTACCAAAATGATCCTACATGTGATGTAAGATTGTTCATGCAGTATTTCTCGAATGAACTATCACCAAATGGTCGGAATTTTATCGTCTTTTTACGGTTTTATACATAGTTTTTGGTGCTCAATTTCCGTAACCGAAAAATTGTTTCAGAATCGAACGAATTTCTACCAGAATGCTCCTACATGTGATATAAGATTGTTCATGCAATCTTTCTCGAATGAACTATCACCAAATGGTCGGAATTTGAGCGTCTTTTTACGGTTTTATACATAATTTTTGGTGCCCAATTTTCGTAACCGAAAAATTGTTTCAGAATCAGACGAATTTCTACCAGAATGCTCCTACATGTGATATAATATTGTTCATGCAGTCTTTCTCGAATGAACTATCACCAAATGGTCAGAATTTTAGCGTCTTTTTACGGTTTTATACATAATTTTTGGTGCCCAATTTTCATAACCGAAAAATTGTTTCGAAATCGGACGAATTTCTACCAGAATGCTCCTACATATGATATAAGATTGTGTAACACCCCCAAATCCTATTGGGTTATTACAGTGCCGTGGACCCCACGCCAGGAGATCCACCAGGCGAACATGACTAAAATACGTTAAATTAAACAACAAGGGAAAATCATAGTCCCTACCATGATATCCAACACAATATTCCGATAGGGAATTTCAACGACAAAAGTGGCCTACATGGCCAAAATGAAATACAACAGCATCCACGAACATCTGTTCGGGTAATACAACACGATAACAACTGACAAGACTGGAGTACACTCCAACTGACTGACCAACAATGAACAACTCGGACTAGTATCGCTCGTATGCCTCGTCGCCATCGTCATGCCCCTGTGCCTCAACTCTCTCCTCGCAAGCACCTAAAACATGAAAACATGTTCCGCCCCCACGGGGTCAGTCATCCAGATAATGAACATCAAATACATGTATAACATGATATGCATCCAAAGGCAGAATGAAATGGTATAATGATGATAATAATACGAGATGCTCACAAATCAAAGTAAGAACCGAGCATTCGTGAAATACTATGCCCACGGCATACTATTAATACTGCTCGACAAGGTTAGAACATAAGTGCCCAACGGCGAATCATAATCACGAATACCACAATGAATTACATGACATGAACCAAACCGTAATGTGATTAAATATGAATCACAATGCGCGGAGGCTCCAATGAAATTAACAAGACAATCACAAGGCCTAAAACCACTCACCCAAAGCACCAAATATCACAATCACATGAAGCCGAAACACCAAGTCATATTGATTAGGGCCGAAGCCACGGCATGAAAGCCGTATCACAATTAGGGCCGAAGCCACGGCATGAAAGCCGTATCACAATTAGGGCCGAAGCCATGGCATGAAAGTCGTATCACAATTAGGGCCGAAGCCACGGCATGAAAGCCGTATCACAATTAGGGCCGAAGCCACGGCATGAAAGCCGTATCACAATTAGGGCCGAAGCCACGGCATGAAAGCCGTATCACAATTAGGGCCGAAGCCACGGCATGAAAGCCGTATCACAATTAGGGCCGAAGCCACGACATGAAAGCCGTATCACAATTAGGGCCGAAGCCACGGCATGAAAGCCGTATCACAATTAGGGTCGAAGCCATGGCATGAAAGCCGTATCACAATTAGGGATGTTATGCTGTCTTGAGTCGGCCAGCACCATCCTCGACAGTCCCAACTCAACACCTCGATTGCCTTAGAACGGCTAACCGATGACAATGATGCAGCGGATGATTCCATGAATGCTTGAGCGCTTCGATTTCCTTATAATGGCTAATCGATATGAACGATATGATGAATGATTGAATAACTCGATTGCCTTAGAACGGTCAATCGATACAATGATATAGTGAATGATTGAACATTTCGATTTGCCTGCGAACGGCAATTCGATAACAATGATATGAAGGATGCCTCGGTACCTTTAATCGGTTACTGCACGAAGGTGAGAAATGAATAAGCCAATGCCTTTAATCGGCGTGTACGCTTTAATGACAATCCAAAAAATAATATCAATTAATATTTGTCAATATTGCCGAAAGGTATCGTATCGTAAGTTCTCTTAATATCTATTAATTCATGAAGAGACTAAGTCTCTAATGATACAACACATTTATACACATATATGATGACATTAATCTCATTGACTAGTACAAGTATAAAACTTGCCTCAAACCGAAGGCGAGAAGGTACTTCCACGATCAACGCCCTTAATGAAATTATCGGCCGCTCGAACAACCTTGAACAACATAAATACCAACAATTCTCTTAATACACGAATCAAGCATGATCACAACCAACTCAAAAGTCGATACAACAATACCCGAAACTCATTGGGGCATTAAAACAAACGCGTTGTAAACAATCTCCAATTGTTTACAACCAAAACTCAATTACATCCGAAACCAACTTCCAATGAATGATTCAAACCCACAAAACCTCATGAATACTATCAATAATCCAAAATGAATATCCGAAAACGTGATTATAACGACAATTAATTGAAAACCCCCAATTTCAACTCGATATTCAAAGTGTTCTTGAATAATCCCTCAATAATCCAATGAATCCTTATATAAACTCATAATCATATACATGTCCCTTCATATAACATGATTATAACGTCCAAAACATCATATCTCAACATAGAATCGAAATCCAAGGTTTTGAAGGAATTACCTCTTGAAGATCTAAGTACTTTAATCCGAAGAACACGCGTTAGATTGATTATCCGGGCTTCACGATCGAAAGGAGATGAAGAAAATCAAACACCCAAATGATTTGTGAAGGAAAAACCCTCCCTCAAGCTTACTCTCTCGGTTGAAGGTGAAGAAAAGGGGGAGAAATGGCTGAAATGCTGAAAAAAAACGAATTTAAGGGAGTTGACTGCCTGCCGGACACGGCCCGTGCCGATCGGCACGGTCGTGTCGCACGATTGGCCGAGTGGCCGGCGACAGGACTTGACCGTGTCCCGCTTGACACGGTCGCGGCGGAGGGCCTTCCGATGACCCGTCCGACGGCGACTTCGGCATGACTCGACCGTGTCCGGGACACGGTCGGCGTGTCGGCGATCGGTCGAGCTTAGGAAGAGTTCGACTGCCGCGCTGCACGACACGGTCGGGTCCCGAGGCGAACACTTCGGCATTTTCCGGACGAGTACGGCATGGGCCGTGTCGGACGGCTGAGTTCGTTCGGCAGTGATCGGCCAATAACTGAAAAGTGAGCGGTTGAGCTAAAACGACCATAACTCTCTCGTCCGGACTCCGATTGACTCAACGTTTGAACCATTGGAAAGCTAACTCGATGCTCTATAATATTGCAAAGATTTAGAATTTTTGGAGTTACCAAAAATTAATGGTGATCTAACAAAGTCGAACTCATATGAGGAAAGTTGAAACAATGAACAATAACGATACACCACTCGAAGTTTTTCCGAACGGTGAACACGGTGAATGAACATGATTGATGAATGATCATAATCGAGTGAAAATACACTGAGTGACAATTACAGACTGATAATTACTGAATGAAATTGAATGAATTACAACCGGGTATTACAGATTGTTCATGCAGTCTTTCTCGAATGAACTATCACCAAATGGTCGGAATTTTAGCGTCTTTTTACAGTTTTATACATAGTTTTTGGTGCTCAATTTCCGTAACCGAAAAATTGTTTCAGAATCGGACGAATTTCTACCAGAATGCTCCTACATGTGATGTAAGATTGTTCATGCAGTCTTTCTCGAATGAACTATCACCAAATAGTCGGAATTTGAGCGTTTTTTTATGATTTTATACATAGTTTTTGGGGCCCAATTTTCGTAACCGAAAAATTATTTCGGAATCAGACGAATTTGTACAAAATTATCCTACATGTGATGTAAGATTGTTAATGCAGTCTTTTTCGAATGAACTATCACCAAATGGTCGGAATTTTATCGTCTTTTTTGTAACACCCCAAACTAGGCGGATATTACAGTGCCGTGAACCCCCGACTGGGACCCACCAGGCAAATGAAAATAATGAATTAAATAATATAATTGTAGTACCGAACCACATTATATTACCAATTACTCCGATGAGGAGTTTAAGTTCATTACACCAGGACAAAACAGAATACTAGCATATTTTATATGGAGATAAAATACACCACCCTGAACAAAATAAACATCTCAAACGGGATTTGCAGCGAAAAATACAAATGACGGAATAACTGAGATGACTGAAAATGACTGAACAATCGGAATGACTGGGGCCCCCTACTAGTATCACTGGGACTCGTCGCCGTCAACATGCTCTTCCCGTGCCTTTGCCTTGCCGTGACCTGAAAACAAAATCCCCCAACGGGGTCAGTTACACAGAACAACAATCCTCAAGGGTTGAAATTACACAATCATGAATTAACTGAAGTTATGAAATATTCTTAATTATGAATTACGCTGAAGAGGAGTATCATAGTACGCCCGTAATGTTCTGTGCAAGTGTACAAGACGAATGACCGGACACACCCGTCCTTGTACCTAATTAGTCTCACGGAGGTAAGCGTTACCGTGTGCGCGGTCCAATGTATCGGTGAACCCAATACATGACCATCGTGTGCCCGACTAAAAATTCCACACAGCCACACCCGGCCACGCAATATGTGTAATGTAACACCCCCAAATCCTATTAGGTTATTACAGTGCCGTGGACCCCACGCCAGGAGATCCACCAGGCGAACATGACTAAAATACGTTAAATTAAACAACAAGGGAAAACCATAGTCCCTACCATGATATCCAACACAATATTCCGATAGGGAATTTCAACGACAAAAGTGGCTTACATGGCCAAAATGAAATACAACAGCATCCACGAACATCTGTTCGGGTAATACTGTAACACCCCAAACTAGGCGGATATTACAGTGCCGTGGACCCCCGACTGGGACCCACCAGGCGAATGAAAATGAATGAATTACACAGGTAAATGTAGTACCGAACCACATTACAACATCCATTACTCCGACGAGGAGTTTTATACAACACACCCAGGATAAAATAGAATACATGTATATTTTATGTGACGATAAAATACACAACACTGAATGAAATGAGCATTCAAACGGAATGTCTGCAGCGGAATAAATAAAGGAAACATAAATGACTGAATAAATGACTGAACAGACTGGGGCCCCCTACTAGTATCACTGACTCTCGCCGTCACCGTGCTCTCCCGTGCTTTAGCCTTGCCATGACACGAAAAACAATATCCCCAAACGGGAAATCGATACTGAACAACAATCCTCGAGGTTGAAAATACACAATCATGATATATCCGAAATTATGAATTATTCTGTCAAAACATACGCAATCAAACATGCTATATGAATCGACTAATCAGCACGGCTCAAAGGAATGGCGCCACACTACGTCCGGGATGGAAATGTGTCCGTGCACAAGCCACTAACGATCAAACACGCGTGGTCTTGTACCTAATCGATCTCACGAGCAATCGACTCGTGTGCACGATCCAATGTGAGGCCACCAACCAACACACGACTATAATGTGCCCGACATGAAAATCCTACACATACCAACGGCACGCCAAGATATGACCCTAATGCCACAATATGACAAAAGTGACAATGAAAATGAATAATGACTCACCGAGATTGAATGATGGTGAAATGAATGATAGCTCAATGAAATGATCGGAACCGTCGTTCCTTATGACTGAGGTGATTAATTGACAATGACGAGTTTTAATACGATTAATACAAGGATGAATGAGTTATGATTATGAATGAACAACGACAAAAGGAATGAATATCCTTTTAACCGAGTAAGAATTAACTTACACAATACCGATGATGAATGTCCGTCCACGAACAACGTCCTAAATGAAATATCGGGCGCTCGAACAACCTTGAATAACACAAATACCAATAATCCGATCATTACGCAAATCAAAAACGATCATAATCGACTCAAACGTCGACACAACGATATCCGAGCTCGAATGAATCGAAACCAACTCCAAGATGAGTATTTCAAACCATCAAAACACTTTCAAGGATATCAATAATCCATTAGGAATCCATAACTCATGATTACAACAACATCAATCGGAAAATCCCCAATTAATCAAGTCAACCCCAAGGGTTCTTGAAATAATTCCGAAAATAACCATTAAATCCGTAGGAATATGTTTATACAAGTTAGATAATCCATAACTAACATATTCCAATGATAATCCAAGCTTACACGAAGAAATCGGAAGGAAAACCCCAAAAATCCGAAATTCTAGATCCAAGAGATTAATACCTTTGATTCGATGTGATGAAGATGATGAAATGATGATCAATCCGAAAGATGAGCTTGAAGATGATGATTGATGATTACACCTCGAAGAATCCTCTCCGAATCGCTCGAAATCGCCCAAAACTACCGAAGGAATGAAATGAGATGAAAAGTGACGAACTCTGACTAAACTGTCCAATTTATACTCAGTCCAGGTTAGCGTGCGCTAGCCCTTGTGCATAGCGTGCGCTAACGTGTAATTTGGGTAGTCCAGTACCCCCTGTCCGAACACGGTAGCGCGCGCTACGTACCTATTTGTAGCGTGCGCTACGGCCATACTACTAGCGTGCGCTAATATCCATTGTTAGCGTGCGCTAGCGAAATATTCGACGCCCAGTACTGGAGTCCAGAAAACCGTCTGCCCTCTGATCTAACCTCGATAGCGTGCGCTACAACAACCGATTAGCGTGCGCTATAATATTGATTGCATACGCTAAATATAACTCATAGCGTGCGCTATGAATTAATCCGGTGCGATCCGGTAGCCACCGGACTCAACTCGATCCGTCCCTAGCGCCGCTACTCACACATATAGCGTGCGCTACTACAACCCGATAGCGCGCGCTACTTACCACTCGTGGCGTGCGCTACAATTATTCTCACCGCGGTCCGGTACCTTACGATCGCAGCAAGATAGCCTTAGCGTGCGCTAAAGCCGAGCAAAGAGCGTGCGCTACTTATACCCAATTAGCGTACGCTAAAAGGAGTATGTAGCGTGCGCTACTCCTCAAGCACAACTTGCAACGAAAATGACAATGATGATAAACACGGCACGAAACTCCAATCGATTAGTGATGAATGACGATTGATACACGATACAATTACTCGAATGATAAATACCATGACCGAATATGAGTGACAAATGATCAATGATGAATGAGATTATCGAGCATCAATTCTTGAATGATAATTCTTGAGTGATAATTCTTGAATGATAATTACGAGTTACAACCGGTATTACATACACCCTTAAAAGAGTTTCGTCCCGAAACTAAGGGTCAAACAACTCGGGATAACTCTCTCGCATACTATCCTCGGTTTCCCAAGTAGCCTCTTCGACTCCGTGTCTAGACCACTGAATTTTAACCAAAGGAATCGTCTTATTCCTCAACTGCTTGATTCGCCGCTCTAAAACTCGTATAGGACGCTCCTCATATGAATGATCGTCGGCGATCTCGATTTCGTCGAACTGAAGTATGTGACTCGGGTCGGCAACATACTTCCGCAACTGAGAGACATGAAACACATTATGAATTCGGCTCAACGCCGGAGGTAAAGCCAATCGATAAGCTAACTCGCCTACTCGATCCAAAATCTCAAACGGTCCAATGAATCTCGGACTCAACTTCCCTCTCTTCCCAAAACGGAAGATACCACGACTCGGGGATACCTTGACCAACACGTGGTCACCAGCCTCGAACTCTAATGGTCGACGACGGTTATCCGCATATGATTTCTGTCGACTCTGAGCGGTCAACAAACGACTTCTGATCAAAGCTACCTTCTCACGGGCGGCTATAAGCATATCGGGCTCGGTGCCGATTGATTCTGATAAGTCGTCCCAACATAACGGAGATCGACAACGACGACCATACAAGGCCTCGTAAGGTGCCATCTTGATCGAAGCATGCCAACTATTATTATACGTGAACTCGATCAATGGTAGTTGGGCTTCCCAATCGTCTTTCCAATCGAGGACGCATGCCCTCAACATGTCCTCTAATGTCTGAATGGTCCTCTCTGATTGTCCGTCGATCGAGGATGAAAAGCGATGCGAGGTTAAGCCGAGTTCCCATAGCACGATGAACCGATTTCCAAAGTGCGACACAAACCGTCCGTCACGATCGGAAACGATACTTTTAGGAGTACCGTGCAGTCTGACTATCTCTTTGATGAACAGTTGAGCAAGTCTCTCGGGACCCCACGTATCCTTGATCTCAAGGAAATGAGCTGATTTGGTTAAGCGGTCCACGATCACCCAGATCGTGTTCATGCCACGACGACTCGTCGGCAAACTCGTGATGAAATCCATAGAAATGTCTTCCCATTTCCACTCGGGAATAGGAAGAGGTTTCGCATACCCATGATCGCGATGTTCAATCTTAACTTGTTGACAGGTTAAGCATCTCGAAACAAATTCTGCGACTTCTCGCTTCATATTACTCCACCAGTAATTTTGTTTCAAGTCCTTGTACATCTTGCTAGACCCCGGATGAACAGAATAAGGGGTAGCATGAGCTTCTCTCAAAATAGAGTTTTTCAACTCGTCGATCGCCGGTACGCACAACCGATTCTTAAACCTCAAAAGTCCATCCTCGTGGACCACAAATCCAGGGGCTTTCCCCTGAGCCACATCCTCTCGGATGCGTAACAATGATGGGTCCGAACCCTGATTCTCTCGGATTTCCTCCTCGAGTGACGATGAAATCTCTAACATACAAATCTGCCCCTGAACTCACTGAAGCCAGACCTCGATCTCGGGTCTAAGGAATTCCTGTTGAAGCTCCTTCTGAATTGTTAAACGGGCAAGCATCTGCTCCTGAACGGACTTACGACTCAAGGCGTCGGCGACAACATTCGCCTTGCCCGGGTGGTAAAGGATCTCGATATCATAATCTTTGATTAATTCTAACCACCGTCTCTGGCGCATATTTAACTCCTTCTGAGTAAATATATACTTTAAGATCTTATGATCGGTGAATATCTGACAGGTAACGCCATAAAGATAATGACGCCAAATTTTCAAAGCGAACACCACGGCTGCTAGCTCCAGGTCGTGGGTCGGATAATTAATCTCGTAAGGTCTCAATTGCCGTGAAGCATAGGCAATAACCTTCCCGTTCTGCATGAGTACACATCCGAGACCCTGTCCGGACGCATCACTATAGACCACAAATCCTTCCGTCCCCTGCGGCAAGGAAAGTACAGGTGCTGACATTAACCGGCTCTTGAGGTCCTCAAAACTCCGTTGACACGCGTCGGACCACGTGTATTTCTTATCCTTCCGCAAAAGGTTCGTTAAGGGTTGAGCGATTCGAGAAAATCCCTCTACAAATCGCCGATAATAACCCGCTAATCCGAGGAAACTTCGGATTTCCTTAACATTCTTCGGAGGTAGCCAATCTCGAATAGCCTCCGTCTTCTGAGGATCGACGCGAACTCCGTTTGATGAAATTACGTGTCCAAGAAACGTCACTTCGGACATCCAAAACTCACATTTGGAAAACTTCCCATAAAGTTGTTCTCGCCTCAACACGTCGAGAACTAGATGAAGGTGAGACTCGTGTTCCTCCCGGTCACGAGAATAAATCAAAATGTCATCAATGAAGACAACAACAAACCGATCCAAAAAGTCGATGAAGACCCGATTCATTAACTCCATGAATACCGCAGGTGCATTAGTCAAACCGAACGGCATAACCACAAACTCATAATGACCATAGCGCGTTCGAAACGCCGTCCTCGCGATATCCGACTCTCGAATCCGCAACTGATGATATCCAGATCTTAAGTCGATCTTGGAAAATACTGTAGCTACCTGTATTTTATCTAATATATCTTAAATACGGGTTAATGGATACTTATTCTTGATCGTCACCCTGTTCAACTCCCGATAATCAATACATAAGCGGAATGAACCATCCTTCTTCTTGACAAACAACACTGGTGCTCCCCACGGGGACGCACTCGGTCAGATATAACCTTTCTCGAACAACTCCTCAAGTTGGTTCTTTAGTTCCCGCATTTGGTCGGGGCCATCCTAGACGGTGCCTTCGATATCGGGGGCGTGCAGGCTCCAACTCAATCGTGAATTCCACATCCCTCTGTGGAGGCAAACCAGTAGCTCAAATGCGGAAAAACATCGGCATATTCCATCACCACCGGAATATCCGTTAACATTATCGATGATTTCTCGGTTTTGGCCATATAGCACCAATAACCGACACATCCCCGATTGAGTAACCTTCGCTTTCATCAAATTAATGACTTTACGGAACAGTAGGGATTACCTCCCGAAACACACATTCAACTCCATCGTTCAAATGATAGTGACCAAACGCTTTCGGACACTAATGATGGCATCGTGACGATCCATCCAATCAATACCCAAGATGACGTCGTCTCTCGGCAAATCTACCACGATTAGGTCCGGCCATACACGACCATGGCCCGAATCGGACAATTACGAATCTCACGGTTCCGATAATTCGTCTACCATCGGGTAGGCAATGACATATGGCTCACAACTAGTAGCACTACCTAGACGTAGTCTACTCATACATGACTCGGAAATGAATGAATGAGATGCACCGGTATCAAAAAGGGTACACACAGTTGAGATAGAATATCGAGTGTACACGAGATCATTCGGGCCTCGGGATCATCGGTCTTCTTCATCTCATAAATTCGGGGCTTGCCGCCACCGAACCGACGCTCCGTCGATAGCTCTTAGCTCCGCCTTTAGCTCTGTCGTCTTGAACGACGCTGACCGAGTGGCCCGATTACGCACCTGAATGACACAGGGCTTGAGATGACGCCGAGTGGGTTTAAAGTCCCTACGGCAAAACGGGCCCTATGCCCGGCAATCCCACGATTGTGGCACGTGATCAAGCTTTCGGACACTTGGTGCCGAAATGACCTGTTCCTCACGGTTGAAACAAGTGATGGCCGAACTGCCGCTCGCGGCCGAGATTCCGCGGGTTTAGACGCGGGAGGTCGCCGTAAAAGTAGAGCCCGCACGTGGTTTCTTGAAAGTGGCACGACTCCCGCCGACCGATTACGGTTCTTGGACTTTTGCTAGCAGACGAAGGTTGCCGCTTAGCAATTTCCTTAGCCGTAAGCTCGTAAGTGAGAGCTTTCTCAATGAACTCGGCCAGAGTGGTACAGTTATGATTAAGCAACTGAAGTCTCATACGGGGTTTCAGCCTCTTGCTGAAATACTTGATCTTGTCCGCTTCTGAGTGAATGATAGATGAGGCGAACGGAAGAAGTTCCTGAAACTTTTCGGCGATGGCGAGAACGTCATCATCCGCCGAAAGGTCGGGAGTGAGTAATTCCGACAACTTGGCCTCCCTGAGTGGGGCCGGATAGTACCTCTCCATCATGAGAGTCTTGAACTGATCCCAAGTACATGTTCCGTCTGTGGGCTTCAACGATAACCACCATGAATGAGCGCTCTTACCGAGATAGTAACCGCAACTGAAACTTTATGCCCTTCGGGGCAATCCGCCATAGTAAATAACTTCTCAAAATGCTCAAGCCAATGAACAATATCCGCCGGCTCAGATGAGCCCTCAAAAGTAGGTGGTCGCTGGCGAGAGATATCGCTAATGATATTGCTTACACCCCTCTCTTGCCTCTGAGGTGGCGGCGGAGGAGCCTGCTGATTTTGATTGACGGAGTTATGCATCGTCTCCATCAACTGAGCCATCTGGGTCATTTGGGCCATCATACCCTGCATAAATGCGAGTGGGTCGACCCGAACACCCTCTGACTGAGCCGTGTCCCGGGTACGACTCCCTGACAGTGAATGATCGCGTCCAGGTGAGTGAGTGGCAGCGTCGCTGCTCGATGAGTTAGCATTATTCCTGGCATTTGCACGGGTATTCGCACGAGTTCTCGGGATTCGGCCCGCTCCACGGCCTCGTCCTCCACGTCCTCTGCCAGCCCTTTCCATACTGAAGTGGAAAGTCATATGATGATTATATATCTCGCATGAGTATCACATTATGATTATATTATGAAATGATGAAAATGAGCATGCGCGCTCAAATACAGCGATTACATGAATGATTGATTGACGTGACATGATTATCTGATGAAGTTACTGAAATGATTATCTTGAACAATTTAACAAGGTCGATGATATGATCTTCAAGATCAACAACTGAGTAATGAAATGAATTGAGTGATTAATGAGTTAACATTATCGACTTGATCACAATTGAAATTGATGAATGAGGATTGTTAACTGATGAATTATGAATGAATGATTATTGCCAGAAATTATACCATGGCATCAGAAATCTTACAGTTCTTGGTCTGATTGGCTCGGCATTTGCACAGGTCACACGTGACGCGAAAGTCCAATGATACTAGTCCGATGACGATGATTTCAAATGAGACATGACTTGGAGGGTAGTATTCAAAACCACGGCCCCGATACCAACTCTGTAACACCCCAAACTAGGCGGATATTACAGTGCCGTGGACCCCCGAATGGGACCCACCAGGCGAATGAAAATGAATGAATTACACAGGTAAATGTAGTACCGAACCACATTACAACATCCATTACTCCGACGAGGAGTTTTATACAACACACCCAGGATAAAATAGAATACATGTGTATTTTATGTGACGATAAAATACACAACACTGAATGATATGTGCATTCTAACGGTATGTCTGCAGCGGAATAAATAAAGGAAACATAAATGATGAATAAATGATCGAGCAGTGGGGCCCCTACTAGTATCAGGACTCCTCGCCGTCACCGTGCTCTCCCGTGCTTTAGCCTTGCAATGACACGAAAAACAATATCCCCAACGGGCCGATTACTGAGAACAACAATCCTCAAGGGTTGAAAATACACAATCATGATATATAAAATTATGAATTATTCTCACAAAACATACGCAATCAAACATGCTATATGAATCGACTAATCAAGACGGCTCAAAGGAATGGCGCCACACTACGTCCGGGATGGAAATGTGTCCGTGCACAAGCCACTAACGATCAAACACGCGTGGTCTTGTACCTAATCGGTCTCACGAGCAATCGACTCGTGTGCACGATCCAATGTGAGGCCACCAACCAACACACGACTATAATGTGCCCGACATGAAAATCCTACACATACCAACCGGCACGCCAGTATGACCCGGAATGCCACAATATGACAAAAGTGACAATGAAAATGAATAATGACTCACCGAGATTGAATGATGGTGAAATGAATGATAGCTCAATGAAATGATCGGAACCGTCGTTCCTTATGACTGAGGTGATTAATTGACAATGACGAGTTTTAATACGATTAATACAAGGATGAATGAGTTATGATTATGAATGAACAACGACAAAAGGAATGAATATCCTTTTAACCGAGTAAGAATTAACTTACACAATACCGATGATGAATGTCCGTCCACGAACAACGTCCTAAATGAAATATCCGGCGCTCGAACAACCTTGAATAACACAAATACCAATAATCCGATCATTACGCAAATCAAAAACGATCATAATCGACTCAAACGTCGACACAACGATATCCGAGCTCGAATGAATCGAAACCAACTCCAAGATGAGTATTTCAAACCATCAAAACACTTTCAAGGATATCAATAATCCATTAGGAATCCATAACTCATGATTACAACAACATCAATCGGAAAATCCCCAATTAACCGAAGTCAACCCCAAGGGTTCTTGAAATAATTCCGAAAATAACCATTAAATCCGTAGGAATATGTTTATACAAGTTAGATAATCCATAACTAACATATTCCAATGATAATCCAAGCTTACACGAAGAAATCGGAAGGAAAACCCCAAAAATCCGAAATTCTAGATCCAAGAGATTAATACCTTTGATTCGATGTGATGAAGATGATGAAATGATGATCAATCCGAAAGATGAGCTTGAAGATGATGATTGATGATTACACCTCGAAGAATCCTCTCGAATCGCTCAAATCGCCCAAAACTACCGAAGGAATGAAATGAGATGAAAAGTGACGAACTCGACTAAACTGTCCAATTTATACTCGGTCCAGTTAGCGTCGCTAGCCCTTGTGCATAGCGTGCGCTAACGTGTAATTTGGGTAGTCCAAGTACTTGTCCGAACACGGTAGCGCGCGCTACGTACCTATTTGTAGCGTGCGCTACGGCCATACTACTAGCGTGCGCTAATATCCATTGTTAGCGTGCGCTAGCGAAATATTCGACGCCCGATCGGAGTCGAGAAAACCGTCGCCCTCGATCTAACCTCGATAGCGTGCGCTACAACAACCGATTAGCGTGCGCTATAATATTGATTGCGTACGCTAAACATAATAGCGTGCGCTATGAATTATCCGGTGCGATCCGGTAGCCTGGACTCAACACGATCCGTCCCTAGCGCGCTACTCCACACATATAGCGTGCGCTACTACAACCCGATAGCGCGCGCTACTTACCACTCGTAGCGTGCGCTACAATTATTCTCACCGCAGATCCGGTACCTTGGATTGCAGCCAAGATAGCCTTAGCGTGCGCTAAAGCTGAGCAGTAGCGTGCGCTACTTATACCCAATTAGCGTACGCTAAAAGGAGTATGTAGCGTGCGCTACTCCTCAAGCACAACTTGCAACGAAAATGACAATGATGATAAACACGGCACGAAACTCCAATCAGATTAGTGATGAATGACGATTGATACACGATACAATTACTCTGAATGATAAATACCATGACTGAATATGAGTGACAAATGATCAATGATGAATGAGATTACTGAGCATCAATTACTGAATGATAATTACTGAGTGATAATTACTGAATGATAATTACTGAGTTACAACCGGGTATTACAAATACAACACGACAACAACTGACAAGACTGGAGTACACTCCAACTGACTGACCAACAATGAACAACTCGGACTAGTATCGCTCGTATGCCTCGTCGCCATCGTCATGCCCCTGTGCCTCAACTCTCTCCTCGCAAGCACCTAAAACATGAAAACATGTTCCGCCCCCACGGGGTCAGTCATCCAGATAATGAACATCAAATACATGTATAACATGATATGCATCCAAAGGCAGAATGAAACAGTATAATGATGATAATAATACGAGATGCTCACAAATCAAAGTAAGAACCGAGCATTCGTGAAATACTATGCCCACGGCATACTATTAATACCTGTTCGACAGGTTAGAACATAAGTGCCCAACGGCGAATCATAATCACAGAATACCACAATGAATTACACGACATGAACCAAACCGAGCGAGATTAAATATGAATCACAATGCCGGAGGCTCCAATGAAATTAACAAGACAATCACAAGGCCTAAAACCACTCACCAAATCACAAATATCGCAATCACATGAAGCCGAAACAGCCCGAAGCTGTTATTGATTAGGGCCGAAGCCACGGCATGAAAGCCGTATCACAATTAGGGCCGAAGCCACGGCATGAAAGCCGTATCACAATTAGGGCCGAAGCCACGGCATGAAAGCCGTATCACAATTAGGGCCGAAGCCACGGCATGAAAGCCGTATCACAATTAGGGCCGAAGCCACGGCATGAAAGCCGTATCACAATTAGGGCTGAAGCCACGGCATGAAAGCCGTATCACAATTAGGGCCGAAGCCACGGCATGAAAGCCGTATCACAATTAGGGATGGTATGCTGTCTTGAGTCGGCCAGCACCATCCTCGACAGTCCCAACTCAACACCTCGATATGGCTAACCAATGACAATGATGCAGCGGATGATTCCATGAATGCTTGAGCGCTTCGATTTCCTTATAATGGCTAATCGATATGAACGATATGATGAATGATTGAATAACTCGATTGCCTTAGAACGGTCAATCGATACAATGATATAGTGAATGATTGAACATTTCGATTTGCCTGCGAACGGCAATTCGATAACAATGATATGAAGGATGCCTCGGTACCTTTAATCGGTTACCGACGACGAAGGTGAGAAATGAATAAGCCAATGCCTTTAATCGGCGTGTACAGTTTTAATGACAATCCAAAAAGGAATAACAATAAATATTTGGCAAAATTGCCGAAAGGTATCGTATCGAACGATCTCTTAATATCAATGAATTCATGAAGAGACTAAGTCTCGGAATGATACAACACATTTATACACATATATGATGACATTAATCTCATTGACTAGTACAAGTATAAAACTTGCCTCAAACCGAAGGCGAGAAGGTACTTCCACGATCAACGACCTTAATGAAATTATCGGCCGCTCGAACAACCTTGAACAACATAAATACCAACAATTCTCTTAATACACGAATCAAGCATGATCACAACCAACTCAAAAGTCGATACAACAATACCCGAAACTCATTGGGGCATTAAAACAAACGCGTTGTAAACAATCTCCAATTGTTTACAACCAAAACTCAATTACATCCGAAACCAACTTCCAATGAATGATTCAAACCCACAAAACCTCATGAATACTATCAATAATCCAAAATGAATATCCGAAAACGTGATTATAACGACAATGAATCGAAAACCCCCAATTTCAACTCGATATTCAAAGTGTTCTTGAATAATCCCTCAATAATCCAATGAATCCTTATATAAACTCATAATCATATACATGTCCCTTCATATAACATGATTATAACGTCAAACATCATATCTCAACATAGAATCGAAATCCAAGGTGTTGAAGGAATTACCTCTTGAAGATCCAGTACTTTAATCAAGAACACGCGTTAGATTGATTATCCGGGCTTCACGATCGAAAGGAGATGAAGAAAATCAAACACCCAAATGATTTGTGAAGGAAAAACCCTCCCTCAAGCTTACTCTCTCGGTTGAAGGTGAAGAAAAGGGGAGAAATGGCTGAAATCTTGAAAAAACGAATTTAAGGAGTTGATGCTGCCGGACACGGCCGTGCCGATCGGCACGGTCGTGTCGCCGCGATTGGCGACGGTGGCGGCGAGGACTTCGGCCGTGTCTGCCCGGACACGGTCGCGGCGCGAAGGCCTTCGAGCGATGACCGTCAAGCGGACTTCGGCATGACTTCGGCCGTGTCCTCGGACACGGTCGGCGTGTCAGCGATCGGTCGAGCTTATCGGAAGAGTTGACTCGGCCGTGCCGAGCGACGGTCGGGTCTGAGCGGCGCCGGCATTTTCGGGACGAAATGCAGCGCGGGCCGTGTCGGACGACACGGCGAGTCGTTCGGCGATGATCGGCGATAAGCGAAAAGTGGCGGTTGAGCTAAAGCGACCATAACTCTCTCGTCCAGGACTCGATTGACTCATCGTTTGAACCATTGGAAAGATAACTCGATGCTCTATAATATTGCAAAGATTTAGAATTTTTGGAGTTACCAAAAATTAATGGTGATCTAACAAAGTCGAACTCATATGAGGAAAGTTGAAACAATGAACAATAACGATACACCACTCGAAGTTTTCGAGCGGTGAACACGGTGAATGAACATGATTGATGAATGATCATAATCGGTGAAAATACCGAGTGACAATTACAATCGATAATTCTTGAATGAAATTGAATGAATTACAACCGGGTATTACACGTAATGCGGTTGTAATTCGATCATTATCATTCATAATTTCGACCGATGATTGTCACTCAGTGGATTTTCACTCATTTATAATCATTCATCAATCATATTCATTCACCGTGTTCACCGCTCGGAAAAAACTTCGGTTGTATCGTTATTGTTCATTATTTCAACTTTCCTCATATGAGTTCGACTTTGTTAGATCACCCTTAATTTTGGTAACTCCAAAAATTCTAAATCTTTGCAATATTATAGAACATCGAGTTAGCTTTCAATGGTTCAAACGGTGAGTCAATCGGAGTGACGAGAGAGTTATGGTCGTTTTAGATCAACTGCTCACTTTTCGATTATTGGCGATCATCGCGAACATCGGCCGTGTCGTCCGACACGGCCCGCATCTCGTCGGAAAATGCGAAGTATGCCTCAGACCCGACCGCGTCGCAACGCCGGCCGAACCTTCGGATAAGCTGAACCAGCTGCCGAGGCGGCCGTGTTCGGGGACACGGCCGAGTCAATGCCGGCGCCGCGGACGGTCACTGTCGGTAGGCCTTCGCGCGCGACCGTGTCAAGCAGACACGGCCGAGTCCTCGCCGGCAACACCGCGACCGTGTCGCGGGCGGGCACGGTCGAGTCCGGGCGAAGTCAACCCCTATAAATTCATTTTTGAGCATTTTGAGCTCATTTCTTCCATTTTTTCCATCTTCTTCACTCGCAACCGAGAGATAATAACTGAGGGAGAGATTTCTTCATCAATTATCATTTGAGTGTGTATTTTCATCACCTTCAATCATTTGGGAAGCTTGGATAGTCGTTTTTACACGTTTTCATCGGATCGGGTGGTTGGATCTTCAAGAGGTAAATTCTTCAACACTTTGGACTTCGATTTTGTGTTGAGATATGATGTTTTGGACGTTATAATCATGTTATATGAAATGATATATATATGATTATGAGTTTGTATAAGGATTCATTGGATTATTGAGGGATTATTCAGGAACACCTTGAATATCGAGTTGGAATTGGGGATTTTCGACTAATTGTTGTTATAATCACATTTTTGGATATTCATAACGGATTATTGATCGTATTGGAGATGTTTTGTTGGTTTGAAACACTTCTTGGGGATTTTGATATTGGTATATTGAGGTTTGATTGTAAACAATCGGAGTTTGGACGCAACGTGTTTGATTTAATGCCTCTATAGACTTGGTTTAATCGTATCGACGTTTTGAGTTCGTTATATTCGTGTTTGATTCGTATATTGAACGGATTGTTGGATATTGTATTATTTAAGGTTGTTCGAGCGACAGATATCTCAATTAGGACGTTGTTCGTGGAAGGATATTTGCCACCGGTTTTGTGTAAGTTAATTCTTACTCGGTTAAAAGGATATTCATACCTTTTGTTGTTGATCATTCATAATCATAACACATTCATCATTGTATTAATCATATTAAAACTTGTTATTGTCAATTAATCACTTCAGTCATAAGGAACGACGGTTCCAATCTTTTCGTTGAGCTATCATTCATTTCATTATTACTCTCATCTCGGTGAGTCATTCTTGACCTTGTCAGATTATTATTTATTCATTGATATTCATTACGGTCATTTTCGTTCATATGACCTTCTGGGTTCATATTGCGTGGCGGGTGTGGTGTGTGGAATTTTTAGTCGGGCACACGATGGTTTATGTATTGGGTTCACCGATACATTAGACCGTGCACACGGAAGCGTTACACCGTGAGACTAATTAGGTACACGGACGGGTGTTGTACACTTGCACGAGAACATTATGGGTGTACTATGATACTCCTCTTCACGTAATTCATAACTAAGAATATTTCATAACTTGATTAATCATGATTGTGTATTTTCAACCCTTGAGGATTGTTGTTCTTTATCGACCCGTTTGGGGATTTTGTTTTTGGTTATGGCAAGGCAAACGCGGGAATAGCATGTTGATGTTGAGGAGTCCTAGTGATACTAGTAGGGGGCCCAAATCCTTTCAGTCATTCCTATTGTTGTCATTTATTTTCCATTATGATTTTCACTTGGTTATTCCGTTTCATTCAGTGTTGTGTATTTTATCTTCATATAAAATATACATGTATTCTGTATTATCCTGGGTGTGTTGTATGAAACTCCTCATCGGAGTAATTAATGTTGTAATGTGGTTCGGTACTACATTCACCCTGTGTAATTCATTCATTTTCATCCGCCTGGTGGGTCCCAGTCGGGGGTCCACGGCACTGTAATATCCGCCTAGTTTGGGGTGTTACAATATGAACCCGGAAGGTCACATGAACGAGAATGACCATGATGAATATCTATGAATAATAATTAGACAAGGCCAAGATGACTCACCGATATGAAAGTAATAGTGACGTGATTGATAACCCAATGAAATGATTTGGAACCGTCGTTCCTCGTGAATGAAATGATTATTCGACAATTACAAGTCTCAAAATGATTAATATTATGATGAATGAATTATGATTATGAGCAATCAACAACAAAAGGAATGAGTATCCTTTTAACCGAGTAAGATTTAACTTACACAACAACGATGAAGAATGTCCGTCCACGAACAACGTCCTAACCAAGATACCGGTCGCTCGATCAACCTTGAATAACAATAATTACCAACAATCGTTCAATACACGTATCAAGCAACAAAACACGACTAACTCAAAGGTCGAAACAACGATAATCAAACTCATAGGGCATTCCAACGAATACATAATCGACCACACAACTTCGGGAATATCCAATCCCGAATATGTCGAAACCAACACTAAATTGAGTATTTCGAACCAACAAAACACTTCAATGATATCAATAATCCATTAGGAATCCATAATTCATGGTTACAACAACATCAATCGGAAAATCCCCAATTAACCAAAGTCAACCCCAAGGGTTCTTGAAAACAATTCCGAAAATAACCATTAAATCCGTAGGAATATATTTATCCAAGTTAGATAATCCATAACTAACATATTCCAATGATAATCCAAGCTTACACGAAGAAATCGGAAGGAAAACCCAAAAATCCAAAATTCTAGATCCAAGAAATTAATACCTTTGATTCGATGTTTTGGATATGATGAAGTGATGATTAATCCAACTCAAAAAGACTTGAAGATGATGATTTATGATTACACCTTGATGAATACTCTCTAAATCGCCCAAATCGCCAAGAACCGACGAGAGAATGAGAATTAGATGACAAATGACGAAGTCTGACTAAATTGTCCAATTTATAGTCAGTCCAGGTTAGCGTGCGCTAGCCCTAATGAATAGCGTGCGCTAACGAGTAGTTTGGGTAGTCCAGTACCCACTGTCCGAACACGGTAGCGCGCGCTACGTACCTTTTGTAGCGTGCGCTACGACCATACTACTAGCGTACGTAATTGCTCATAGTTAGCGTGCGCTAACGAATAATTTGATGCCCAGTATTGGAATCCAGAAACTGCCTGACCTCTGATCTGACCTCGATAGCGTGCGCTACAACCATTGTTTAGCGTGCGCTATAACATCGATTGCGTACTCTAAATATCACGCATAGCGTGCGCTATGAATTAATCCAGTGCAGTCCAGTAGCCACTGGACTCAATCTGATCTGTCCTTAGCGCGCGCTACACCACATATTAGCGTGCGCTACTACAACCCACTAGCGCGCGCTACTTACCATTCGTAGCGTGCGCTACTGCTCACTGCGGTCCGGTACCTTACGGATGCGGCAGGTAACCTTAGCGTGCGCTAAAGCTGAGTGGTAGCGTGTGCTACCTATATGTAACACCCCCAAATCCTATTGGGTTATTACAGTGCCGTGGACCCCACACCAGGAGATCCACCAGGCAAACAAGACTAATATACATTAAATTGAACAACAAGGGAAAATCATAGTCCTTACCATGATGTCCGACACAATATTCCGATAAGGAATTTCAATGACAAAAGTGGCCTACATGGCCAAAATGAAGTACAACAACATCCACGAACATCTGTTCGGGTAATACAACATGACAACAACTGACGATGCCGGAGTACACTCCAACTGACTGACCAACAATGAACAACTCGGACTAGTATCGCTCGAATGCCTCGTTGTCAACGTAATGCCTCTGTGTCTCCACTCTCTCCTCGCAAGCACCTAAAACATGAAAACATGTTCCGCCCCCACGGGGTCAGTCATCCAGATAATGAACATCAAATACATGTATAACATGATATGCATCCAAAGGCAGAATGAAACGGTACAATGATAATAATAATACGAGATGCTCACAAACCAAGGTAAGAACCGAGCATTCGTGAAATACTATGCCCACGGCATACTATTAATACCTGTTCGACAGGTTAGAACATAAGTGCCCGACGGCGAATCAAAATCACAGAATACCACAATGAATTACAAGACATGAACCAAACCAGGACTGAATTAATTATGAATCACAATGCCCGAAGGCTCCAATGAAATTACCAGGACAATAATAAAGGCTTACAAGCCGTTCGTGAAATTAACAAATATCACAAACACTGAAGTCGAACAGCCCATTTGTATCAATGAGGGCGAAGCCACGGCACGAAGCCGTATCAAAATGAGGGCGGCCACGGCATCGGCCGTATTATCACAATGAGGGCGAAGCCACGGCATCCACCGTATCACAATTAGGGCGAAGCGGCATCGGCCGTATCACAATTAGGGCCGAAGCCACGGCATCCAGCCGTATCACAATTAGGGCCGAAGCCACGGCATCCAGCCGTATCACAATTAGGGCCGAAGCCACGGCATCCAGCCGTATCACAATTAGGGCCGAAGCCACGGCACGAAGCCGTATCACAATGAATGATAGTGTGCTGCCTTGAGTCGGCCAACACAATGATAGTAACACACGGATAGACACCGTCCTTGACAGTCCCAAATTAACACCTCGATTGCCTTAGAACGGCCAACCGACAACAATGATGCAGCGGATGATTGAACACTTCGATTTGCCTGAGAACGGCCAATCGATAACAATGACACGATGAATGAGTGAATACCTCGATTGCCTTAGAAAGGTCAATCGATAACAATGATGCAGTGAATGATTGAACATTTAGATTTGCCTGAGAACGGCCAATCGATGGCAATGATACGAATGATGTCTCGGCACCTTTAATCGGTTCACGAAGCGGCGAAGGTGAGAAATGAATAAGCCAATGCCTTTAATCGGCACATGCGGTTTTAATGACGATCCAAACAGGAATAACAATGATCTCAACGATGTCTTAAATTGACATCTATATTAACAACAATCGATACATCGATACCGCGAACCGGCTATCGACAATGACATTAATAATGAGTATTACAATGCCTTGAATCGGCCGTTAACGAACAACAATAAACATTTGGCAAAATTGCCAGAAGGTATCGTATCGAACGATCTCTTGATATCAATGAATTCATGAAGAGACTAAGTCTCGGAATGATACAACACATTCATACACATACATGATGACATTAGCTCATTGACTAGTACAAGTATAAAACTTGCCTCAAACCGAAGGCGAGAAGGTACTTCCACGATCAACGTCCTTAATGAAATTACCGGCCGCTTGAACAACCTTAAACAACACAAAAACCAACAATTCTCTTAATACATGAATCAAGCATGATCACAACCAACTCAAAAGTCGATACAACAATACACGAAACTCATTGGGGCATTTACACAAACGCGTTGTAAACAATCTCCAATTGTTTACAACCAAAACTCAATTACATCCGAAACCAACTCCCAATGAATGATTCAAACCCACAAAAACTCATGAATACTATCAATAATCCAATAGGAATACTTAGAACGATATTTCAACAACATTTAGTCGAAAACCCCAAAAATTCCAAAGTCAACCCGTAAGGGTTATTGAACAATTCTTCAATTATTCACAAATTCCGAAAATTACACCAATGAATCCGTAGAAATACATGTATCCAAGATAGATAATCCATATCTAACATATTCCAACATAATATCGATTTACACGAAGAGATCGAAAGCAAAACACCCAAGATCCGAAATTCTAGATCCAAGAATCATTACCTTGATTTGGAGTGATGAAACTGATTTAGATGATGATTAATCCAACTTAGAAGCTTGAAGATGATGCTAGATGATTGCAGCTCGAAAAGACCTTTCCGAATCGCCCGAGCTCGTCCGAAATGATTGAGAAATGAAGAAATGACGAAAGTTGGACCGAACTGTCCTATTTATACTGTCCCAGCTTAGCGCGCGCTAACTCCTGATGTTAGCGTGCGCTAACGCGTGTACCGGGTAGTCCAGTACCCCCTGACTGAATCGTTAGCGTGCGCTAAGTACCTTTGGTAGCGTGCGCTAACAGCCTGTCCTTAGCGTACGTTAACCTTATGTTAGCGTGCGCTACCTGATAGTTGGTATCCAAAATCCTGGAGTCCAGAACCTACTGTCCCCTGTTCTGAGCGCGCTAGCGTGCGCTACTCTGAAGTGTTAGCGTGCGTTACCAGCATAGTTAGCGTACGCTACTTACCACTCGTAGCGTGCGCTACGAATTTCCCAAATCAGCCCAGTACCTTCTGGACTGTCTGCCTCACTTGCGCTAGCGTGCGCTAATACTGAATCATTGCGTGCGTTACATGCACCTCATTAGCGCGCGCTAACTACAATGGGTAGCGTGCGCTACCTCTCAAATTGCAAATAAAAACATGATGATGATGACGACAACAATCTCGGCTCGATCTCAAACAGTGATGATCCCAAAATACGCCGAAAGGTGAACATAGTTGACTGAATATGAATGATGAATGATTATTACTGAGTGAAAAAAAATTCTGAGTGACAGTTACTGAATGGTAATAAATGAATTCACAACCGGGTATTACATACTCCCCCCTTAAAAAGAGTTTCGTCCTCGAAACTGAGGGTAAACAACTCGGGATATAAACTATCCATCACGATCTGAAAACAATAACGCCCAAATAGTCCTCGGGACCAAATCAATCGCAAGCCCAAGTCCCCAAGACTTGACGTCTCGAAACACAGTGAACGATTTCTCAATTATCACGAAATCTCGAGCACAACGCCGGAGGGATGAACTCCCAACAAATGGCCCAGATCTCAAGATTCTCAAATATGATCATAATAAGATAGATCAACAATAAATGATCCACAGTCACGATACATTATTACGGATAGGTTTACACAGTCATCCAAAAACAAGGTTACATCTCAAATGTACCCAACATCGATATCCTTCCATATCATCGATTTCCTCTATCTCAACGATTTAAGGTATATCCGACGATGAACTCGCCACTAACTATGATCTCAGAAGGTCACGAGAGTGAAAGTGACAAAAATGAATGATGAATGATAAATGACTACAAATCCAACAAGGATTTGGAATGACTCACCAAGGTGAATTAATAACGTCATGAGTGATAGTTCCCTGAAGTGATTGGAACCGCCGTTCCTCGTGAATTGAATGATTAATCGATAACTATGTGTCCCAACATGATTGATATCTATATGATGAATGAATTATATGAATGAATGAACGACAATGAAATGAATGATTATCCTCCTACCGAGCAAGAATTAACTTACTCAAAACTGGTGATGAATGTCCTTACCTCGGGCTCTCGAAGCCTGATAGGGCCCCCTGGAAGAAGTATGGACTGGAGTAACAAAATCCCTCGAGGCTCTTGAGCTCTCTTGAGATTTACTGGCGCTAGAACCCCTGCAGTATTTCTGCCGGTGTCCCTGCCTCCCACACAGAAAACACACAATAGCTGGCACCGTGCACCGGGTACTAATGTGACCTGCTGAATCACAGTTAAAGCAAACAACAGTCGAACTCATCGCCTGAGAGGAAGATGCTGTCCCAGCACGAAGACGACTAGAAAACGACCCCTTGGATGACGGAGCCCGATGTCCCTCTGAACGAGCCGGCATTCTAGTCCTCTCACCTGAAGAAACTGAAGGATGCTTCTGAGTAAGCTCCTTGATCAAAAGCTCGCTCCAAGAGCCTTCCCGATGAACTCACTAAGTGAATTACAATTGTGGTTGAACAACCGCATCCTCAATCGCGGATTTAGCCTCTTGCTAAAATACTTAATTTTATCCGCCTCGACGGATAATTGTGAAGCAACCGATGTAGTCCCCGAAACTTCTCGGCAATGACAATGACACCCTCGTCCTCATCGGGTTCGGGGTTCAAAACCTCGACAACTTGGCTTCACGAAGTGGAGCCGGATAATACCTCTCTAACATGAGAGTCTTGAACTCGCTCCAAATACAATCACGATCGATGGGTTTCACAGAAAGCCACCACGAATAAGCGCCCTTACTCAAGTAATAAGCCGCTATCGCCACTTTACTCTCTTAGGACCGAACCATGTCGAAGAGTTTATCAAAATGCTCGAGCCAATGAACAATATCACCGGTTCGACGAACCCTCAAAAGTAGGCGGCATCGACGAGAGATATCGCCAACAATCGATTCACTCCTCTAGTCGTCCATGAAATGGCACTGTATCCTCATTGCGGTGGACCACAACCCATCGAGGTCTGCATGGTCTCCACTATCCGCGTCATCCGAGTCATCCGGGCCATCATGCCTGCATAAATATGAATGGATCAACCCGAACACCTTCCGAGTGAGATGCCTCTCAGTACGACTCCCTGACAGTGAATGATTATCTGCTGATGAATGAGTAGCCTCGCTATTTGATGAATTAATGATATCCCTCCCGTTCGTGTGGGCATGCACACGAGATCCCGGGTTCCGGCCCGCACCGCGGCCTCTTGCCCTGCGTCCTCTGACCGCTCTATCCATACTGAAGTAGGAAAGTCACATGATGATTATAGATTCCGCATGAATATCGCATTATGATTACGTTACAGAATGACAATAATGAGCATACACGCTCTAACACAATGAATTCATTAATGATTTAATGAAATGATCGTCGACATTACGTCAGAGTATGATAAGACCGTATGAAACATCAAATGAGGTAACATGATTGCCTGATGAAATTCCTGAAATGATTACCTTGAACAAGTTAACAAGGTTGAAAATTCGATCTTCAAGATCATCAACTGAACCGTGAGACGGGCTGAATGATTAATGAATTAACTGAACAATGAGATTGACTGAGTGACGAGTGAATTAGCTAAACGATGAGGTTAATTGAGTGATGAATGAATTAGATGAACGATGAGGTTAATTGAGTGATGAATGAATTAGCTGAACGATGAGGTTAATTGAGTGATGAACGAAGCAACTGAGTAATGATATTGACTGAATGATGAATGAATTAACTGAGTGATGAATGAGTTAACTGAGTGATGAATTAACTGAGTAATGATATTGACTGAGTGATGAATGAATTATCTGAGCGATGAATTAACTGAGTAATGATATTGACTGAGTGATGAATGAATTAACATGATCGACAAGATCAGAATGATGATTGAGGATTATTAACTGATGAATGAGTTGATCCTTAATGCTTACACAAGCCACACGTGTCCCAAAACAATTAGTCATGAATCAATCATAACACTAATATCGCATATAGGTTTCAACAAGGCATGAACAATTAATAACATGATGAATGTATGAACATAAAGAGAATCGAGTCCTTACACAGGTCATACGAAGCTTCGAGGTCTCGCGATACTAGTCTTCACTGACGACGACTCGATGAATGAATGACTCGTGCAGTCGTACTAATATCACGACTCACAAAACCTGACTGACTAGATTGTCATAACCTGACAATCCCACTACTACCGCGTCGGTAGGACCACATAACTCACATCTCAGGGTATTTCACAACCCAAAGCGCTCTGATACCATTTCTGTAACACCCCCAAATCCTATTGGGTTATTACAGTGCCGTGGACCCCACACCAGGAGATCCACCAGGCAAACAAGACTAATATACATTAAATTGAACAACAAGGGAAAATCATAGTCCTTACCATGATGTCCGACACAATATTCCGATAATGAATTTCAATGACAAAAGTGGCCTACATGGCCAAAATGAAGTACAACAACATCCACGAACATCTGTTCGGGTAATACAACATGACAACAACTGACGATGCCGGAGTACACTCCAACTGACTGACCAACAATGAACAACTCGGACTAGTATCGCTCGAATGCCTCGTTGTCAACGTCATGCCTCTGTGTCTCAACTCTCTCCTCGCAAGCACCTAAAACATGAAACCATGTTCCGCCCCCACGGGGTCAGTCATCCAGATAATGAACATCAAATACATGTATAACATGATATGCATCCAAAGGCAGAATGAAACGGTACAATGATAATAATAATACGAGATGCTCACAAACCAAGGTAAGAACCGAGCATTCGTGAAATACTATGCCCACGGCATACTATTAATACCTGTTCGACAGGTTAGAACATAAGTGCCCGACGGCGAATCAAAATCACAGAATACCACAATAAATTACAAGACATGAACCAAACCAGGACTGAATTAATTATGAATCACAATGCCCGAAGGCTCCAATGAAATTACCAGGACAATAATAAAGGCTTACAAGCCGTTCAGCGGAAATTAACAAATATCACAAACACCTGAAGTCAGAACAGCCCGAAGCTGTATCAATGAGGGCCGAAGCCACGGCACGAAGCCGTATCACAATGAGGGCCGAAGCCACGGCATCTAGCCGTATCACAATGAGGGCCGAAGCCACGGCGTCCAGCCGTATCACAATTAGGGCCGAAGCCACGGCACCCAGCCGTATCACAATTAGGGCCGAAGCCACGGCATCCAGCCGTATCACAATTAGGGCCGAAGCCACGGCATCCAGCCGTATCACAATTAGGGCCGAAGCCACGGCATCCAGCCGTATCACAATTAAGTGAAGCGGCACGCGAAGCCGTATCACAATGAATGATAGTGTGCCGCCTTGAGTCGGCCAACACAATGATAGTAACACACGGATAGACACCGTCCTTGGAGTCCCAAATTAACACCTCGATTGCCTTAGAACGGCCAACCGACAACAATGATGCGGCGGATGATTGAACACTTCGATTTGCACGAGAACGCCAATCGATAACAATGACACGATGAATGAGTGAATACCTCGATTGCCTTAGAAAGGTCAATCGATAACAATGATGCGATGAATGATTGAACATTTAGATTTGCACGAGAACGGCAATCGATGACAATGATACGAATGATGTCTCGGCACCTTTAATCGGTTCGAAGCGGCGAAGGTGAGAAATGAATAAGCCAATGCCTTTAATCGGCACATGCGGTTTTAATGACGATCCAAACAGAATAACAATGATCTCAACGATGTCTTAAATTGACATCTATATTAACAACAATCGATACATCGATACATGAACGGCTATCGACAATGACATTAATAATGAGTATTACAATGCCTTGAATCGGCCGTTAACGAACAACAATAAACATTTGGCAAAATTGCCAGAAGGTATCGTATCCAACGATCTCTTGATATCAATGAATTCATGAAGAGACTAAGTCTCGGAATGATACAACACATTCATACACATACATGATGACATTAGCTCATTGACTAGTACAAGTATAAAACTTGCCTCAAACCGAAGGCGAGAAGGTACTTCCACGATCAACGTCCTTAATGAAATTACCGGCCGCTTGAACAACCTTAAACAACACAAAAACCAACAATTCTCTTAATACATGAATCAAGCATGATCACAACCAACTCAAAAGTCGATACAACAATACCCGAAACTCATTGGGGCATTTACACAAACGCGTTGTAAACAATCTCCAATTGTTTACAACCAAAACTCAATTACATCCGAAACCAACTCCCAATGAATGATTCAAACCCACAAAAACTCATGAATACTATCAATAATCCAATAGGAATACTTAGAACGATATTTCAACAACATTTAGTCGAAAACCCCCAAAATTCCAAAGTCAACCCGTAAGGGTTCTTGAACAATTCTTCAATTATTCACAAAATCCGAAAATTACACCAATGAATCCGTAGAAATACATGTATCCAAGATAGATAATCCATATCTAACATATTCCAACATAATATCGATTTACACGAAGAGATCGAAAGCAAAACACCCAAGATCCGAAATTCTAGATCCAAGAATCATTACCTTGATTTGGAGTGATGAAACTGATTTAGATGATGATTAATCCAACTTAGAAGCTTGAAGATGATGCTAGATGATTGCAGCTCGAAAAGACCTTTCCGAATCGCCCGAGCTCGTCCGAAATGATTGAGAAATGAAGAAATGACGAAAGTTGGACCGAACTGTCCTATTTATACTGTCCCAGCTTAGCGCGCGCTAACTCCTGATGTTAGCATGCGCTAACGCGTGTACCGGGTAGTCCAGTACCCCCTGACTGAATTGTTAGCGTGCGCTAAGTACCTTTGGTAGCGTGCGCTAACAGCCTGTCCTTAGCGTACGTTAACCTTATGTTAGCGTGCGCTACCTGATAGTTGGTATCCAAAATCCTGGAGTCCAGAACCTCATCCCCTGCTCGGCGCGCTAGCGTGCGCTACTCCGAAGTGTTAGCGTGCGTTACCAGCATAGTTAGCGTACGCTACTTACCACTCGTAGCGTGCGCTACGAATTTCCCAAATCAGCTCAGTACCTTCTGGACTGTCTGACTCACTTGCGGTAGCGTGCGCTAATACTGAATCATTGCGTGCGTTACATGCACCTCATTAGCGCGCGCTAACTACAATGGGTAGCGTGCGCTACCTCTCAAATTGCAAATAAAAACATGATGATGATGACGACAACAATCTCGGCTCGATCTCAAACAGTGATGATCCCAAAATACGCCGAAAGGTGAACATAGTTGACTGAATATGAATGATGAATGATTATTACTGAGTGAAAAAAAATTCTGAGTGACAGTTACTGAATGGTAATAAATGAATTCACAACCGGGTATTACACTATACCCAATTAGCGTACGCTAAAAGGAGTACGTAGCGTGCGCTACTCCTCACGCACAGCTCGCAACTAAATGACAATGATGATGAACACGGCACGAAACTCCAATCAGATTGGTGATGAATGACGATTGATACACGATACAATTACTCTGAATGATGAATACCATGACTGAATATGAGTGACAAAGAATCAATAATGAATGAAATTCACTGAGTATCAATTACTGAATGATAAATACTGAATGATAATTACTGAATTACAACCGGGTATTACATTTTTACGGTTTTATACATAGTTTTGGGTGCTCAATTTCCGTAACCGAAAAATTGTTTCAGAATCGGACGAATTTCTACCAGAATGCTCCTACATGTGATATAAGATTGTTCATGCAGTCTTTCTCGAATTAACTATCACCAAATGGTCGGAATTTTAGCGTCTTTTTATGGTTTTATACATAGTTTTTGGTGCCCAATTTTCGTAACCGAAAAATTGTTTCAGAATCAGACGAATTTCTACCAGAATTCTCCTACATGTGATATAATATTGTTCATGCAGTCTTTCTCGAATGAACTATCACCAAATGGTCGGAATTTTAGCGTCTTTTTACGGTTTTATACATAATTTTTGGTGCCCAATTTTCGTAACCGAAAAATTGTTTCGGAATCGGACGAATTTCTACCAGAATGCTCCTACATGTGATGTAAGATTGTTCATGCAGTCTTTCTCGAATGAACTATCACCAAATGATCGGAATTTGAGCGTCTTTTTACGATTTTATACATAGTTTTTGGTGCTCAATTTCCGTAACCGAAAAATTGTTTCAGAATCTGACGAATTTCTACCAGAATGCTCCTACATGTGATATAAGATTGTTCATGCAGTCTTTCTCGAATGAACTATCACCAAATGGTCTGAATTTGAGCGTCTTTTTACGGTTTTATACATAATTTTTGGTGCCCAATTTTCGTAACCGAAAAATTATTTCAGAATCAGACGAATTTCTACCAGAATGCTCCTACATGTGATATAATATTGTTCATGCAGTCTTCCTCGAATGAACTATCACCAAATGGTCGGAATTTTAGCGTCTTTTTACGGTTTTATACATAATTTTTGGTGCCCAATTTTCGTAACCGAAAAATTGTTTCGGAATCGGACGAATTTCTACCAGAATGCTCCTACATATGATATAAGATTGTTCATGCAGTCTTTCTCGAATGAACTATCACCAAATGGTCGGAATTTTAGCGTCTTTTTACGGTTTTATACATAGTTTTTGGTGCTCAATTTCCGTAACCGAAAAATTATTTCAGAATCGGATGAATTTCTACCAGAATGCTCCTAGATGTGATGTAAGATTGTTCATGCAGTCTTTCTCGAATGAACTATCACCAAATGGTCGGAATTTGAGCGTCTTTTTACGATTTTATACATAGTTTTTGGGGCCCAATTTTCGTAGAATCAAAAATTATTTCTAATCGAGGCAATTTCTACAAAATTATCCTACATGTGATGTAAGATTGTTAATGCAGTCTTTTTCGAATGAACTATCACCAAATGGTCGGAATTTTATCGTCTCTTTACGGTTTTATACATAGTTTTTGGTGCTCAATTTCCGTAACCGAAAAATTGTTTCAGAATCGGACGAATTTCTACCAGAATGCTCCTACATGTGATATAAGATTGTTCATGCAGTCTTTCTCGAATGAACTATCACCAAATGGTCGGAATTTTAGCGTCTTTTTATGGTTTTATACATAGTTTTTGGTGCCCAATTTTCGTAACCGAAAAATTGTTTCAGAATTAGACGAATTTCTACCAGAATGCTCCTACATGTGATATAAGATTGTTCATGCAGTCTTTCTCGAATGAACTATCACCAAATGGTCGGAATTTGAGCGTCTTTTTACGGTTTTATACATAATTTTTGGTGCCCAATTTTCGTAACCGAAAAATTATTTCAGAATCAGACGAATTTCTACCAGAATGCTCCTACATGTGATATAATATTGTTCATGCAGTCTTTCTCGAATGAACTATCACCAAATGGTCGGAATTTTAGCGTCTTTTTACGATTTTATACATAATTTTTGGTGCCCAATTTTCGTAACCGAAAAATTGTTTCGGAATCGGACGAATTTCTACCAGAATGCTCCTACATATGATATAAGATTGTTCATGCAGTCTTTCTCGAATGAACTATCACCAAATGGTCGGAATTTTAGCGTCTTTTTACAGTTTTATACATAGTTTTTGGTGCTCAATTTCCGTAACCGAAAAATTGTTTCAGAATCGGACGAATTTCTACCAGAATGCTCCTACATGTGATGTAAGATTGTTCATGCAGTCTTTCTCGAATGAACTATCACCAAATGGTCGGAATTTGAGCGTCTTTTTACGATTTTATACATAGTTTTTGGGGCCCAATTTTCGTAGAATCAAAATTATTTGAATCGGGCAATTTCTACAAAATTATCCTACATGTGACGTAAGATTGTTAATGCAGTCTTTTTCGAATGAACTATCACCAAATGGTCGGAATTTTATCGTCTTTTTACGGTTTTATACATAGTTTTTGGTGCTCAATTTCCGTAACCGAAAAATTGTTTCAGAATCGGACGAATTTCTACCAGAATGCTCCTACATGTGATATAATATTGTTCATGCAGTCTTTCTCGAATGAACTATCACCAAATGGTCGGAATTTTTGTAACACCCCAAACTAGGCGGATATTACAGTGCCGTGGACCCCCAACTGGGACCCACCAGGCGAATGAAAAAGGATGAATTACACAGGGTAAATGTAGTACCGAACCACATTACAACATCAATTACTCCGATTAGGAGTTTCATACAACACACCCAGGATAAAATAGAATACATGTGTATCTTATGTGACGATAAAATACACAACACTGAATGAAACGAGTATTCAAACGGAATGTCTGCAGCGGAATAAATAAAGGAAACATAAATGACTGAATAAGTGACTGAACAGACTGGGGCCCCCTTCTAGTATCATTAGGAATCCTCGCCGTCAACGTGCTCTCCCTGTGCCTTTACCTTACCATGACCTGAGAAACAAATATCCCCAAACGGGGTCAGTTATACAGAACAACAATCCTCCAGAGTTGAATAAACACAATCATATAATTATGTAGTATAAACCACAAGTTCGATTAAAACGAAGCGGTTATGTTAGGAAAAACAAACACCCTGTATCGATTCAGCCGGGATACCCGATCCCTGTATCGATTGTTATTTGTTATTGAGAAGGTTTTGACATATATGCCAAATATACAGTAAAGGAAAACTGTATCGAGGATTCAAGGATTTATCATATATCGAAGACCTGCCTCGAATCAGCATAAGTGAAGCTCGTCAGTACAGCTTGAAGACTTGTAAAAAGATCAAGTATGGAAACTGTCTCGACATCCTAAAAACAGTCACCTTCCATACAGTTCACAAAAGGACAAGAAAGAACACAAGTCAAGTTCCGTTGAACAAAGAAGTATTTAAATACTCAAGGATAAAGTATTTAAATACTGTCAGTCTTCAGATCTTCAGAATCCCGGGAAATCCGGATCATGTCATATTCCCGTTGAAGGAAATCTTATTCAAACGGACATCTCATGGATACTTTCTTGAGGCTATATATATCTTGAAGACATTGAAGATCGATTACTCACGAAATCTCTCAAGTAACCCAACTCTCAAAGCTATCAAAGTAATCATCCGAGCAAACATATCTCCGTGAGCAAACGCAAGTTAAAACGAAAGAGATATACGGTGTTCAAACATCAAGAACATTATCATCGGATCTTGATATTCAAAGTCTTTGTTCTTACTGGTTACCTAACCTTTTACCTCTGTGTAAAAACCGAGCTCTGTGTGAACTCAATAAGTTATTCGACTGTGTGGGACGAATAAGGACGAAGCTTTGAACCGTGTGTGAAGAAGCTAGTCAAGAAGGAAGCTTTAACCAACTGTGTGAACGGTTGAAAGTGATATTCTTTGTATCAATCGTGTGAACGATACAAGGATAGGTTTGTTTATAATTACGTAGTTGTGTACGCATAATTATTTAATAAACTTTTACTCTGTGTGGAGGACCGGTGGACGTAGAGGGTTTACCTCGAACCACTTAAATTACGTGTTATTTACCTTCGCTTTTCTTGTTTGAAATTACCGTGATATATTAAGTATACACCAAATACTTTGTTGTCAGTATCACGGCAACTAATCGTATCCAAGACTTCCGCTACGCACTTTCATTTAGATTCCATACAGTTTGTTGTTTAAACTACTTTTCCAAACCGTATCCAGTATACTTAAGTGGCCAACAAGTGGTATCGGAGCGGTTGATTCTAAAAAGAATCAGTCGTATTTCTTTTCACGAATCGATTCAAATCACTTATTTTCAAAACAGTCTCTTTCATTCCTATATTATCGTATGGATACTTCTATGATTAACAAAGTCCCTATGTTCTCTATTAACGAATTTGACGAATGGAGAATTAGAATGGAAGCTCATCTTGCAAAAGAATGCACGAAGAGATGATTTTTGTTATACAGATGGTCCGATCAAGATTATGAAGGTCAATCCGGCCGCAAGGATTGAGGGCCAAGCCCATGCCGAAATGCTCGAGAAGGAACGCGAGCAATGGACAACCGATGAAAGGAAGCGAGCTAATCTAGACAACGTGGCTAAGAACGCGTTATTTGTCACTCTTGACAAAGGCACGTTCTCAAAGGTAAAGAGCTGCAAAACGACCTAAAGAAATCAGGATAAACCCAAGTTAATTTGTGAGGGAAGAGCTCTCTAAAGAAAACAAGATTTCAAAACTTACTCAAAGAATTTGAATCTTTTGAAATGAAACCAACGGAAACACTTGAGGAACTTGACCTCATTTACTTGGTATTGTTGGTGAACTTGAAGCGTTGGGCAAGATTTACACCCAAAAGGAGAAGAACTTAAAAATTTTGAGATCTCTCGGCCAGATGGGACATTAAGACCACAACTATGCGTGTATCATGTAATCTTAATGAAATATCCACTTTTGATCTCTTCTCGACCTTAAAGCATTTGAGTATGACATTGTGAGAAGAGAGAAAGTCAAGAATCTCCTTCAAAGGTCACGGCTCTTGCAGGTATCGAACCGTCGACACGGCTTGCCTAGCTCGTGAAGCTTGGTCACAAGAGCGGCGGCTGACAGCGACATCCTGTCACAAGATGAAATGGCGCTTCTAATGCATAAATTCAAAAAGTTTATCAAACGACTGGAAAGACTCCTACAGGCCCAAACACATCAACAAGGTAAGTACCGAAACATCATCCTGATGCTAACTCGTGTTATAATCTGCAGAAACCGTGCCATTATGCAAACAAATGTCCTCATCCCAAAGTCCAAAGGTTGCCGGAGGCCGAGCAACAAGAGCGAGATGAAAGAAGACGTGCTTGGAAAGACAAGCTCAAGGCCCCGATTGGAGAATCGAAGCCTCCCCACACCATCCAAATCTGCAGAATGTCTTCAGGTGGTCATCGAGAGTGATTCATCCGACGATGAGTTCGATGATAAAGCATACATGTGCTTTATGGCTAAAGATGTTCCAGAAGGTGAAGACAGCGACGATGAGGTAAGTTCAACCTCAGTTATTCCATCTAATGCATCTCATACTTTCGAAAATATGATGAATGAATTCAAAAACATTCAAAAGGCCCATGAGACTCTAAAAACTGAGAATATACAGCTTCAATTAACAAATCTAGAGCTGAAAGATGAAAATGACTTGCTGAAAATAAATTATGAAAATATGTCTCTTGATTGTGAAACCAGCAAGGTCGATTTTGAAAAACTCATGGAGAGCAATCATCAACTTGCTCATGAACTAAATGAGGTTAAAACCCATAATGAGAGCAAGACAAATGATTTGGTTCTACTACAAACCAAAATTACAACTCTTGAGAAGCGAGAAAATGAACTTGAGACCATTCTGAAGTCTTTTGAAAAATCGTCCAAAAGAATGGAAGAAATTAAAACCTTTGGGCAACATGCTCATGATAAAAGTGGCTTAGGATACGACTCATGTTCGAATAAAGGTAAAACTAATCTTGTGTTCGTCAAGAGTGTGGAACACATTCCAGAATCGGAAGATGTTCCTAGTCCCATAAAGGAACCTTGTACTGAGAAAACCAAAAGCCGCCATTCCGCCTCCACAACTCTACGATTCGAGACAGTGGAACCAACAACCACTCGAAGGCGTAATCTACGGCATGCTCCACAAGCATATCATCAAAGCCGAAAGTCATTGAGAAAGAAGACGGTATCCAACCACCAAAGGCCCGCAGGCGGTACCCTCGATGCAGTGCACCTAGGTATTGGATACGGGAGCCCCGTTATCCCTCAAGACAAAGGATGCCGATTCGGTATCAACAACGGCATTGGGAATCCAACTGGAGACCCGAGAAGACAAGTCATTAGGCCTAGGAAAATGGCTCCACCTCCTAGACGGCACTCGTCTTGGAATAATAATAATAACCCCGATTTTTACATGCATAGTAATTATCATGATTATAACAACTACGGATATGCCCCGTAGATACCGCAATCTTGCACCGAGTACATCCTACAATAAACCAATTCTTTGTCAGGAAAATGCAGGTACCTAAAGGAACTAACATATATGGACCCAAAAATCAAAGGGGACCTAAATCTACCTAATTTCTTTGTTACAGGACATCTTAGAGGAGGATACAGTACTTCGATAGTGGATGCTCTCGTCACATGACGGAGACAGAGCAAGCTATCGATTTTGTAGAAGGTCGCGGTCCAAAAGTTCGCTTCGGTGATAAGTCTAAAGGAAGAACAAGAGGAAAGGAAACCTACTTGTCGGGAAATTCAAAGTCACCGATGTTGCATATGTTGAAGGCTTACAGTATAATCTACTTAGTATTAGCTTGATTACGTGATAAACGGTTCTCGGTAAAGTTCTATATAGATCGTTGTAGAGTCAAGAACACCCAAACCAAGGAAGTTGTGCTTACAGAAGCGAGATCGGGTAATATGTACATTCTTGATGAAGCCTATGAGCTCCTCAATTCCATGTTTTGTTGCCAAAGGCACTGCAGATCTTAGCTGGCTATGGCACAAGAGGATGTCTCACGTCAACTTCAAGACGATCAACAAGCTTTCAAGACAGGGTATGGTAAGAGGTTTGCCAGATGTGTCATTCAAGAAGGACAGCGTCTGCGGACCATGCCAGAAAGGCAAGCAAATCAAGTCAACTCTGAAGAGCAAATCCTACCTTTCAACCCAAAGAGTATTGGAAATGCTACACATGGATCTCTACGGTCCTGTAGACCCAGTAAGTTTGGGAGGTAAGAAATATTGTATGGTTGTTGTTGATGATTATTCCAGGTATGCTTGGACGATCTTTCTTAGCAAGAAGAAGGAAACAACATCAAGGTGCCCGAGCTCTGAGAAAGTTGCAGAATGAAAAAGCATCGAGTATCGTGTGCATTCGTTCCTGCAGTCTTGAATTTACTAACCTCTTTATAGAGCAATCTTGTTCGGAGAATGGAATACAAAGACGAGTACTCAGTGCCGTACACCTCAACAAAATGGTGTTGCCGAGCGAAAGAATAGGGCGTTGAAAGAAGCAACAAGGACAATGATTGCCGAAAGCAAATTGCCGCGGCGTTTACGGGTGAAGCAACCAATACGGCGTGCTACACTCAAAACATTGTATCGTCAACAAGCACCACAAAAAAGCGACTTACGAGGTATGGAACAACAAAACTCCATTAGTTTCGTATTTTCACATTTTTGGATGCAGGTGTTACGTATTGAACAATGGGAAGGACCAACTTAGAACATTTGATGAAAAATCAGATGAAGGAATATTCGTAGGATACTCCTCCGTCAGCAAAGCTTTCAAAATCTTTAATAAAAGGAGGCTGACGATCGAGGAATCAGTTCATGTAGTGTTCGACGAACCACACCATGACCCTACAGGAGTAGATAATATCACTCAGGACATTCACCATCTATCTATCTTGGATCCACCTACACCCATTGAACCTGTAGTTGATTTAGAAATCAACCCCGCAGCTGTAAGAATCGATGTGGATGAAGTCGACTGCATGTCAAGCCGTACCCACGAAACTTTCGATACAAGACGGGATCTGAACTAGAACCCGACCGAAGATGGTTGAGAGATCACCCGCAAGAGCTGATCATTGGAAACATTAATGCAGGTGTTTCTACTCATAGGAGAATACAGTACACAAGGAAATGTACTTTGTGCACAAGAAGAATCTAATGTCAAGTCTCACGGTTTCTGAATGGAAATCTCAATCCGAACTTAGGAGACTCAATATGTGCACTATCATTTGTATTCTTAGCCCAATCCGAACTGTTTCGACCATAGACGCTCTTAACAACTCTCATTGGATCACATCTATGGAAGAAGAGCTTAACGGTTTGAAAGAAATAATGTATGGTATCTTGTACCCAGGCCGACACACCAATCGGTTATAGGAACCAAATGGGTATTTCAAACAAAAAGGATGGAAATGGACTTATCATAAGAAACAAATCCAGACTAGTAGCACAAGGCTATTGTCGGGAAGAAGGAATCGACTATGATGAAACCTTCGCCTGTAGCGAGACTAGAAGCCATCGGGATATTTTTAGCCTTTGCCACCCATAAGAATTTTATCGTATACCAAATGGACGTCAAGAGTGCTTTCTGAATGGAGAGCTTTAAGAAGTTTATGTTGAACAACCACCGTGGTTTGCCAACACAGACGGTATCGATCTAGTTTACGAGGCTAAGGAAAGCGCATGCGGACTTAAACAAGCCCCTAGAGCACAGTACGAAACCCCGTCCCGATATCTAACCAACAACGGATTTGAGAAAGGTGTGTCGACAAAACATTGTTCAAAATACGGGAAGGAGATGACCTTCTAATGGTACAAATTTATGTCGATGATATTATTTTTGGTTCAACTAACCTTGCTCTATGTCAAAGATTCTCACATCTCATGCAAAGCAAATTTGAAATGAGTATGATGGGGAACTTAGTTATTTCCTAGGTTTGCGAGATAAGCGGATGCCTACGGTATATTCATCAACCAGGAGAAATACGGCAAGGAGCTTCTCAACAAATTTGGAATGAACACTTCCAAATCCTCGCCAACCCCATGAGCACTTCCGTGCAAATTAGTCTTGATGAAGCCGGAAAGCCGTTTGACCAATCACTCTACAGAAGCTCATTGGTTCGCTCCTGTACCTAACGGCTAGCGAGCCCGATATCCATTTCTTTGTTGGAGTGTGTGCGAGATACCAAGTTGCACCTAAGGAATCACACTTCAATACGGCTAAACGAATCACGAAATACGTTAAAGGAACAGTCGATGCAGATCGTGGTATCCTACGGAAGGCGGATTCGATTTAGTTGGATACTGACTCGGATCTCGGAGGTCGCAAGCTAGATAGGAAGAGTACAAGTGGAACTTGTCACTTTCTTGGACCTAGGCTCGTTTCTTGGTTCAAGAAGAAGCAATTGGCAAATTCTCTTTCCACGGTGAATCGAGAATACTATGTGCTTGGTAGGCTGCTTGTATGCGAGATCCTTTGGATGCGGCAACAAGCTGCCGATTATGGAATCGATGCTAGAGAGACTCCAATCATGTGTGATAGCACGAGTGCAATTGCAATCACGCACAATCTGTTTTGCACTCGCGCACTAAGCATATCAACATGAAGCATCATTTCATCAGAATCATGTCGAGAACAAGGATGTTACTGGAAAAAGTCCATCTGAGACATCTAGTGGCCGACATTTTCACCAAGCCTCTCGACACGGCAAGATTCAACATGCTAAGAACAGATTGGGAATACTACGGCTGGACTCCTGTAAGTAAATTTCTGCTTTTACTCAACAATTGAGGGGAATCTTTGTAAGACCCGTGAATACTGATATCAACGGTAATTATCCGTACACTCGGAATCATCAATACAAGATCGTAGCGAACGAAGGCATATGAATCCTACGGTGATGTGTGCAATAATTAAGGGAAATCTTGTAGGACCCATGAATACGGCATTAATCCAACTATTCTTGTATGGAATTTAAAACCTATTAGTACCTTTTTAAGGGGGAACGTATCGACGGAGAAACGGCACATACTATAGGATTTCGATTGTATATAATATAATATTATTTCCTTTTTAAAATAATTTTTGTCCACGTGCCTGTTTATGTCAAACGTCATGTTCATTAAATGCCTTACGACATCTGGACAATCGAATCTCAAAAGCCGCGATGTTTTCAAATTGATTATTATTTTTAAACCGCCGTTTTAGGCATTTAGGGTAATCAACCTATGTCGAAGTGGGACCATTGTATTTTAAAACCTTTTAATGGATTAGCGTATCAGTTATACTAAATCCATCCCGACCGTCGATTTCAAAAACGGTTCCCATCCCTTAAAATCGACCACTCGTACTCTGCAAACCCTATTTCTCCGCCCAAGTATAAAAGGATCAGATCGCCATTAGAGACTCTTTACGCATTCGCAATTACAAGAGATCTCAAGCAAGCGACTACATATTTTACGCATATTCACTGCGAATTTCTCTTGTTTTCTTCCACCTTCGTTTTAAGAAAACATCCATGGCTAGTCAATCTTCATCCCCGCTCAAGAAAACCTCCAACATCATTGATGGCGGATCTTCTCGAAACCCGTCATCATCGAGCGTATCATCTACGAAATCAACGACACCGAACCGATGGAGTATATCATTACTCGTCTTGAACAACAAGGTCTTTATCGCCGGAAGTAAAACCACCGACAAATACGACGCTCATCTGGTTGAGGAATTCTACCTCAACGCCGCCGTTCGTTTTCTCTCACTAGCCCAGGGAGGACATGTTGCGACATCACCGCAATGATCCAAGGAGTGCAAATCTGCATAAATAGCGACCTACTTGAGAAAATCTACACGCCGCCCGCCGGCTTTGACCATGGACCCGGCTTGAGACGTTTGGGTCTCAAGGCGATTACCAAGTTTTATGGACTATTTAGGGTCCAAAGTGGTTGATATGGTGACAACCACGTGCCACAAGAAAAATTTTCTTCTTCATTTCGTTTATCTCCACGATTTCTGTTCGGGATCATTGAAAATCGAACCGGCGCGTTCGAGATGTGCACGAATCTAAGGTTCGAATGATGGTAGCTATCTTGACTGTGAAAAGGTCAATCTGGTGCCAAATCATTTTGAAACGACTTGAGAAGAGGTGTGCAAACCGCCACCCAAAAGAAATCGTTCGGTTTAATGCTAAACTACATTCGGCGAAGTGCGGAGTCAATCAATCGGTGATGCCAGAAAAACGACTCACGGATATATTTAGGAGGCGTCAAACCCTCTGCCTATAACGAGCACAATGCATGCCAATCACCCGAGAACAAGGCACATGCCTATTTCGACAATCCCGAGACGAAACCGTGAAGGTCCCCGAATTGGAATCTTCAAAGAAGAAGCGCAAGCGTTCTCACGGCAGAAGCACTCTGCGATGAGAAGTCGAAGAAGAGACTCCAGAGGCTCTCAAAAATCAAAGCTAAACACTCAGGATGTCTCGCCGTGGCGCAACCCGATATAGCACCCCGGGGCCCAACCCCTGCGGAAGAGGTGTCTCCTCTGCATCGACGGTAGATCCGAGCCCTTGGCGGCTACGACGGTTAGAGACATGCGACATTCAAGACGTTAGCACGTCGGTGCCCATTCGAGCCAAAGCTACTTCTCCTCTACGGGATTCCACACCGTGCGAGGATCCAATTTCCTTGAGGCACCATCCCGCAAGGAGTCCATCTTCGTGCGGGATCCCATACACTGCGGAATCCTCGAACAGCGTCTCCAGGACGTGATTCAAAGTCCCTCCCAGACTCAATTATAAATCAAACACTTCTTTCGGTACAAATTGAACAGGCGTACGAAGATTTCGCAATGGAAAAGCTTTAGGCTAGCTCCGCACGACACTCTGTACAACTGGAGCGAATGGAGCCACGAAGAAGGATTTGTCTCCGAAGTAACTGACTCAACTGAAATTGAGGCCCTGCTTCGATGGGACAACGCCTCTTGCAAAGATCTCATTGAAAGCGACCTGCTGCACAAATCCGACGCCAGAAGAAAAGGAAAGAAGAAGTCAGAGGACTCTCCCATCAATCCAAAAGACAACGACGACCACGACTCGGGCAGCGGCGACGATGCTCTTCAAGCAGGTCTGAGAATGAGCCGTGAAGAGGCTGAAGCCCAAGCCACCTCTCCACCCAGAAACGACGAAGGGCCATCTACCCAAGCTAATCCACCTTCGCCACAGCCGGAGAACATTCCCGAACAGGAGGAATCAGTCCCTCTAGTCGAGGAAAATCAAGAAATTTTGGAACAGGCACCCGAGCCTGTTGCGACCAAAGAAGCCAGTCCTACAACCCAACAGGAGGATTCAATCCCTCCTGCCTCCATGTCTGTCGAAGAACCCTCGCCACAGGACGCTTCAGAACTAACTGTCGCCATTCCACAAGAAGCTACTCCCGCCCCTGCAACCTTGGAATCCGAGGACGGTAACGAACCTGAGGATATCCAACTTACTTCACGTCCATCCGTGAACGTAAGAAGGTTAAATGGTGCTGAAGACTTCGCCCAGCCTGACTCTCCTATCTCTGCTGCACGCAAAGAGCGCCTGCACGCTCTTGGCCTTCAGACTCTATTTATCCAAGATGCAGTTAACGCTCTCTCTTCCGTAGAAAAGGCACTGAACTGGATGCACACCTCTGCAGTTGAAGAAATGACAACTCTTCAACACGAAGTATCTCGAGTTGTCGAAGCATTCATCATCTTTCCAGAAGTGTTCAAGCAAGCCTTGAAAATCATGGAAGATAAACAAGCGCAACTGCTGAAGGAGGAAGCTTCAAAGACAAGAATTGCTGAAGCCAAGACAGCCTGTGCAATGATAGAGAACAGCTCTCAGCTACGTGCGCATGACAAATCCATTCAAGAGATGTCGCAGACTCTTTCCTCCCTCGTTGAAAGAATAAACAGCATCGAGACCAAACAGGACGCCGCTCTTGAAATCCTGCAAAGTCTTGATGACGCCAAAAAGGGGGAAGAAGCTCGAGAAGCTGCAAGGAGAATAAGACTGCAACAGGAAAGGGAACTTGAGGCTGCTCAGAGCAGTATCGCTGTTGAATTGAACAAGCTAGCACCTCAACCCCAAAGCTTTAGAATTTCAGGCTCCAGACCAGAATTCCATGACCCAAATGTCCCTTGGCAAAATCCTGTTCAAAGACCTTCGGAAATACGTCTGCCAACCAACCGCAACCCAACTGCCGAAGAAGTGAAGCACTGGAGGAAGAATGAACTGATGAGATATTTTGTCAGACTCATCAGGGAATCCGCCATCTTCAAAAATTATAAGACATTGGCGGAAGCGGCAGATAAATTTTCAAAGATGCTAGAAGAAGGTAAGCTCCCTATCCAAATCGAAATGAAATCAAAACATAGAAGAGGAGATCGGGTCACCCATCCAGAGGATTGGATACTTGCCTTTGATCGTTCTTATGAAGGAAGAGCAATTTACCAAGAACGAGGCAATGATTCACTTCAAAGCGGTGGCGCGGCACCGAGAATGAGCCAGGAAGGAGACCTTGGAGGCATGCGGATCAAAGATAAAGAGCTGAAATTTATGTATATTATTGTTGTTTTTGTAATTTCTATTCGACACAAACTTTGTACCCAATCTTTTTGAATATCAATAAAACAGTTTGTTTGTCTTGAAAGATTACAACTCATAATCTACTGTGTTTATGTATGATTACTTAAATTGTTTGATATGAATCTCAAGTTAGATAAACTTGATTGAAAAATTAAGTCATGCGAATTAGTCTGAGCGGTTCATAGTTTCAGTTGTAAACTTAGAATACATTGTAAGATTGTGCCTGCGCGCCAATCATAGGCTTAAGTTGTAATAAATCTCAAACTGTATCGAACGTGCCTGCGAGAAGTTCATTATTGTAGACTAAGTCACTAAGTCAGACCTATTGACAAAAGACGAAGAAATCTGCCAGAAGTCATCGAAGAAGAACGCTTCATGAAGAAGGTTTTGGCATCATCAAGAAGACTCGAAGAGTTTAAGTTAAGACTTGGCAAATTGTCTATTAGGGGGAAATGGTTAGGAAAAACAAACTCCCTGTATCGATTCAGGGGGGATACCCGATCCGTGTATCGATTGTTATTTGTTTTTGTGAAGGTTTTGTGATTTATGCCAATTATACAGTTAAGGAATTCTGTATCGAGGATTCATGGATGTATCATATATTGAAGACACCTCGAATCGGCATAAGTGAAGCTCGTCGATGACTTGAAGACTTGTAAAAGATCAAGTATGGAAGCTGTCTCGACATCCTAAGCAGATCACCTTCCATACGGTTCACAAAGGACAAAAAGAACACAAGTCAAGTTCCGTTGAACAAAGAAGTATTTAAATACTCAAGGATAAAGTATTTAAATACTGTCGATCTTCGAATCTTGAGAATCCGCGAAATCCGGATCATGTCATATTCCGTTGAAGGAAATCTTATTCAAACGGACATCTCAACGGATACTTTCTTGAGGCTATATATATCCTTGAAGACATTGAAGATCAGTTAATCACGAAATATAATGAAGTAACCCAACTCTCAAAGCTATCAAAGTAATCATCTGAGCAAACATATCTCCAGAGCAAACTGCAAGTTAAAACGAAAGAGATATACAGTGCTCAAACATCAAGAACGACTATCATCGGATCTTGATATTCAAAGTCTTTGTTCTTACAGTTACCTAACCTTTTACCTCTGTGTAAAAACCGAGCTCTGTGTGAACTCAATAAGTTATTCGACTGTGTGGGACGAATAAGGACGAAGCTTTAGGCGTGTGTGAAGAAGCTAGTCAAGAAGGAAGCTTTAACCAATCTGTGTGAATGGTTGAAAGTGATATTCTTTGTATCAATCTGTGTGAACGATACAAGGATAGGTTTGTTTATAATTACGTAGTTGTGTACGCAGTAATTATTTAATAAACTTTTTACTCCTGTGTGGAGGACCAGTGGACGTAGAGGGGTTTACCTCGAACCACTTAAATTACTGTGTTATTTACCTTCTGCTTTTACTGTTTGAAATTACTGTGATATATTAAGTATACACCAAATACTTTGTTGTTGTATCCACGGCAACTAACTGTATCCAAGACTTCCGCTACGCACTCAGATTTAGATTCCATACAGTTTGTTGTTTAAACTACTTTTCCAAACTGTATCCAGTATACTTAAGTGGCCAACAGGTTAGATTATAACCCAATCTTGTTGAAAACATACGCAATCAAACATGTTGTACGAATCAACTAACAGTACGGCTCAAAGGGTGGCGCCACACTACGCCCGGGATGGAAATGTGTCCGTGCACAAGCCACCAACGAGTATCGATCGAATACCCATGTGGTCTTGTACCTAATCAGTCTCACGAAGCAATCGACTCGTGTGCACAGTCCAATGTGAGGCCAACAACCAACACACGACATAAATGTGCCCGACATGAAAATCCTACACATACCAACCGGCACGCCAGTATGACCCGGAATGCCACGATATAACAAAAGTGACATCGGAAACGAATAATGACTCACCGAGATAAAATGATAGTGAAATGAATGATAGCTCAACAAAATGATTGGAACCGTCGTTCCTTGTGACTGAAGTGATTAATTGACAATGACACGTTTTAATACGGTTAACACAATGATGAATGAGTTATGATTATGAATGAACAACAACAAAAGGAAATGAATATCCTTATAACCGAGTAAGAATTAACTTACACAATACCGGTGACAATTATCCTTCCACGAACAACGTCCTAATTGAGATATCGGTCGCTCGAACAACCTTGAATTATACAATATCCAACAACTCGTTCAATATACGAATCAAACACGAATATAACGAACTCAAAACGTCGATACGATTAAACTAAGTTCATTGGGGCATTATATCGAATACGTTGTGGCCAAACTCCGATTGTTTACAATCAAATCTCAATGAACCACTATCAAATCCCCCAAGAGGTGTTTCAAACCAGTAAACACCTTCCAAATGATTAATAATCCGAAATGAATATCCGAAAACGTGATTATAACGACAATTAATCGAAAACCCCCAATTTCAACTCGATAATCAAAGTGTTCTTGAATAATCATTCGATAATCCAATGAATCCTTATACAAACTCATAATCATATACATATCCCTTCATATAATATGATTATAATGTCCAAAACATCATATCTCAACATAGAATCGAAATCCAAGGTGTCGAAGAAATTACCTCTTGAATATCTTATCACTTCGATCCGAAGAACACGAGTTTAATCGAGTATCCAAGCTTCCCAATTGATTGAAGGTGATGAAAAATACACACTCAAATGATAATTGATGAAGAAAACTCTCCCTCAAGCTTAACTCTCTCGTAAGAAGGTGGAAAAGATGGAAAAAATGAGCTGAAATGCTCAAAAAACCAATTTATAGGGGTTGACTACCCTGCCGGACACGGCCCGTGCCGATCGGCACGGTCGTGTCGCAGCTGGCCGACAGGGACTCGACCGTGTCCTGCTTGACACGGTCGCGGCGCGGAGGGCCTTCCGGATGACCCGTCCGGCTGACTTCGGCATGACTCGGCCGTGCGGGCGGCACGGTCGGGCGTCTGGGCGATCGGTTCGCTTATCCGGAAGAGTTCGACTCGGCCGTGCCAAGCGACACGTTCGAGTCACGTGGCGAGATACCCGGCATTTCGGACGAGTACGGCACGGGCCGTGTCGGACGACACGACCGAGTCCGGTCGGCAGTGATCGGCCAAAAGCTGAAAAATGAGCGGGTGAGCTAAAACGACCATAACTCTCTCGTCCGGACTCCGATTGACTCACCGTTTGAACCATTGGAAAGCTAACTCGATGCTCTATAATATTGCAAAGATTTGGAATTTTTGGAGTTACCAAAAATTAATGGTGACCTAACAAAGTCGAACTCATATGAGGAAAGTTGAAACAATGAACAATAACGATACACAACTCGAAGTTTTTCCGAACGGTGAACACGGTGAATGAACATGATTGATGAATGATTATAATTGAGTGAAAATACAATGAGTGACAATTATAGACTGATAATTACTGAATGAAAATGAATGAATTACAACCGGGTATTACATACACCCCCCCTTAAAAGAGTTTCGTCCCCGAAACTAAGGGTCAAACAACTCGGGATAACTCTCCCGCATACTATCCTCAGTTTCCCAAGTAGCCTCTTCGACTCCGTGTCTGGACCACTGAATCTTGACCAAAGGAATCGACTTATTTCTCAACTGTTTGATTCGCCGCTCTAAGACTCGTACAGGACGCTCCTCGTACGAATGATCATCTGCGATCTCGATTTCGTCGAACTGAAGTATGTGACTCGGGTCGGCAACATACTTTCGCAACTGAGAGACATGAAACACATTATGAATTCGGCTCAAAGCCGGAGGTAAAGCCAATCGATAAGCTAACTCGCCTACTCGATCCAAAATTTCAAACGGTCCAATGAATCTCGGACTCAACTTCCCCCGTTTTCCGAAACGGAAAATACCTCGACTCGGGGATACCTTGACCAAAACATGGTCACCCGTCTCGAACTCTAGTGGTCGACGACGATTATCCGCATACGATTTACATCGACTACGAGTACATCAACATACGACTCTTGATCAAAGCTACTTTCTCCCGGGCGGCTATAAGCATATCGGGCTCGGTGTCGATTGATTCTGACAAGTCATCCCAACACAAAGGAGATCGACAATGACGACCGTACAAGGCCTCGTAAGGTGCCATCTTAATGGAAGCATGCCAACTATTATTATACGTGAACTCGATCAACGGTAGTTGGGCTTCCCAATCGTCCTTCCAATCGAGGACGCAAGCTCTCAACATGTCCTCTAATGTCTGAATAGTCCTCTCTGATTGTCCGTCGGACTGAGGATGAAAGGCAGTACTGAGATTAAGTTGAGTTCCCATAGCACGATGAACTGATTTCCAAAAATGAGACACAAATCGACCGTCACGATCGGAAACGATACTCTTAGGAGTACCGTGCAGTCTCACTATCTCTTTGATGAATAACTGGGCAAGTCTCTCGGGACCCCAAGTATCCTTAATCTCAAGAAAATGAGCTGATTTAGTTAAGCGGTCCACAATCACTCAGATCGTATTCATGCCACGACGACTCGTCGGCAAGCTCGTGATGAAATCCATAGAAATGTCTTCCCACTTCCATTCGGGAATAGGAAGAGGTTTCAGCATACCGCTTGATCGATGTTCAATCTTAACTTGTTGTGAGTTAAGCATCTCGAAACAAATTCTGCGACTTCTCGCTTCATATTACTCCACCAGTAATTTTGTTTCAAGTCCTTGTACATCTTGCTGGACCCCGGATGAACAGAATAAGGGGTAGCATGAGCTTCTCTCAAAATAGAGTTTTTCAACTCGTCATTCGCCGGTACGCATAACCGGTTCTTAAACCTCAAAAGTCCATCCTCGTGGACCACGAATCCAGGGGCTTTCCCCTGAGCCACATCTTCACGGATGCGCATCAATGCTGGGTCTGAACCTTGATCCTCCCTGATTTTCTCCTCAAGTGACAATGAAATCTCCAACATACAAAGCTGTCCCTGAATTCGCTGGAGCCAGACCTCGATCTCGGGTCTAAGGAATTCCTGCTGAAGCTCCTTCTGAACTGTTAAACGAGTAAGCATCTGCTCCTGCACGGACTTACGACTCAAGGCGTCGGCGACAACGTTCGCCTTGCCCGGGTGGTAAAGGATCTCGATACCATAATCTTTGATTAGTTCTAACCACCGCCTCTGTCGCATATTTAACTCCTTCTGAGTAAATATATACTTTAAACTTTTATGATCGGTGAAAATCTGACAGGTAACGCCATAAAGATAATGACGCCAAATTTTCAAAGCGAACACCATGGCTGCTAGCTCCAGATCGTGAGTCGGATAATTAACCTCGTAAGGTCTCAATTGCCGTGAAGCATAAGCAATAACCTTCCCATTCTGCATGAGTACACATCCAAGACCCTGTCCGGACGCATCACTATAAACCACAAATCCCTCTGTCCCCTGCGGCAAGGAAAGTACAGGTGCTGACATTAACCGGCTCTTGAGTTCCTCAAAACTCCGTTGACACGCGTCGGACCACGTGTATTTCTTATCCTTCCGCAAAAGGTTCGTCAAGGGTTGAGCGATTTTAGAAAATCCCTCCACAAATCGCCGATAGTAGCCCGCTAATCCGAGAAAACTTCAGATTTCCTTAACATTCTTCGGAGGTAACCAGTCTCGGATAGCCTCCGTCTTCTGAGGGTCGACACGAACTCCGTCTGATGAAATTACATGTCCGAGAAAAATCACCTCGGACATCCAGAACTCGCATTTGGAAAACTTTCCATAAAGTTGCTCTCGTCTCAACACGTCGAGAACCTGATGAAGATGAACCTCGTGTTCCTCTTGGCTACGAGAATAAATCAAAATGTCATCGATGAAGACAACAACAAACTGATCTAAAAAGTCAATGAAAACCCAATTCATTAATTCCATGAATACCGCAGGTGCATTTGTTAGCCCGAACGGCATAACTACGAACTCATAATGACCATAGCGTGTTCGAAATGCCGTCCTCGCGATATCCGACTCTCGAATCCGCAGCTGATGATATCCAGATCTTAAGTCGATCTTGGAAAATACTGAAGCTCCCTGAAGTTGATCCAAAAGGTCATCGATACGGGGTCAAGGATACTTATTCTTGATTGTCACCCTATTCAACTCCCGATAATCGATACACAAGCGAAAAGAACCATCCTTCTTTTTGACAAACAGCACTGGTGCTCCCCACGGGGACGCACTCGGTCGGATATAACCTTTCTCGAACAATTCCTCAAGTTGATTCTTCAACTCCTGCATTTCAGTCGGGGCCATCCGGTACGGTGCCTTCGATATCGGAGACGTACCAGGCTCCAACTCAATCGTGAATTCCACATCTCTCTGTGGAGGCAAACCAGGTAATTCGTCTGGAAAAACATCGGCATATTCCCTTACTACCGGAATATCCGACAACATTACTGATGATTCCTCGGTTTTGGTCATATAGCACCAATAACCGACACATCCTTGACTGAGTAATCGCACTGCTTTCATCAAATTAATGACCTTACCAGAACAGCCGGGATTACCTCCCTGAAACACACATTCGACCCCATAAATGCGAAATGATAGTGATCATACGCTTAATGACAATAATTATGTCATCATGACTATCCATCCAATCAATACCAAAGATAACGTCGTCTCTCGGCAAATCTACTACGATTAGGTCCGGCGGCCATACACGACCATGGCCAGATCGGACAATTACGAATCTCATGATTACCGATAATTCGTCTACCGTCGGGTAGGCGATGACATAAGGCTCACAACTAGTAGCACTACCTGGACGTAGTCTACGCAAACATGACTCGGAAATGAATGAATGCGATGCACCGGTGTCAAAAAGGGTACACACGAGTTGAGATAGAATATCGAGTGTACGAGATCATCGGCCTCTGGATCGTCGGTCTTCTTCATCTCATAAATTGGGGCTTTCCGGCCCCGAGGCCGGACGTTCCGTCGATAGCTCTTAGCTCGCCTTTAGCTCTGTCGTCTTGAGCAGCCCGAGTGGCTTTGATTACGCACATTGAATGACACAGAACTGAGATGACGCGGAGTAGGTTTAGAGTCCCTTCGACAAAAATGGGCCCTATGCCCGGCAATCCTGATTGTGGCACGTGATGATCGCTTGGACATTTGGTGCTGAAATGACCTGTTCCTCACGGTTAAACAGTGATGGCAGGCGAGTCGCTCGTGGATGAGATTCCGCGGGTTTAGACGCCGTGGGAGGTCGCTCAAAAAAAGTAGAGCCCGCACGTGGTTTCTTGAAAGTGGCCTGACTCCCGTCAGACTGATTACGGTTCTTAGATTTCTTGCGAGCAGATGAAGGTTGTTGTTTAGCAATCTCTTTGGCAGTAAGCTCATAGGTAAGAGCTTTCTCAATGAATTCAGCCAACGTGGTACAATTATGATTAAGCAGTTGTAATCTCATACGGGATTTCAGCCTCTTGTTGAAATACTTGATCTTGTCCGCCTCAGAGTGAATGATAGATGAGGCGAACGGAAGGAGTTCCTGAAATTTCTCGGCAATGGCGAGAACATCCGCGTCTGATGAGGGGTCGGGAGTGAGTAATTCTGACAACTTGGCCTCTCTGAGTGGGGCCGGATAGTACCTCTCCATCATGAGAGTTTTGAACTGATCCCAAGTACATAATCCGTCTGTGGGCTTCAACGATAACCACCATGAATGAGCGCTCTTACCCAGATAGTAAGCCGCAACTGAAACTTTATGCCCTTCTGGGCAATCCACCATAGCAAATAACTTCTCGAAATGCTCAAGCCAATGAACAATATCCATGGCTCAGATGAGCCCTCAAAGGTAGGTGGTCGCTGGCGAGATATATCGCTAATGATATTGCTTACATTCCTCTCTTGCCTCTGAGGTGGTGGCGGAGGAGCCTGTTGATTTTGATTGACTGAGTTATGCATCGTCTGCATCAGCTGCGTCATCTGGGTCATTTGGGCCATCATGCCCTGCATAAAAGCAAGTGGGTCCACCCGAACACCTTCTGACTGAGCCGTGTCCCGGGTACGACTCCCCGACAGTGAATGATCACGCCCAGGTGAATGAGTAGCAGCGTCGCTGCTAGATGAATTAGCATTATTCCTCGCATTCGCACGTGTATTCACACGAGCTCTCGGGATTCGGCCCGCACCACGGCCTCGTCCTCCTCGTCCTCTGCCAGCTCTTTCCATACTGAAGTGGAAAGTTACATGATGATTAACTCTCCCACATGAATATCACGTTATGATTACGTCATTAAATGATGAAAATGAGCATACACGTTCTAACACAATGATTATATGAATGATTAACCGAGGTGACATGATTTCTGATGAAATTATTGAAATGATTATCTTGAACAAGTTAACAAGATTAATGATATGATCATCCAGATCAACAATCGAGTAATGAAATGAATTGAGTGATTAATGAGTTAAAATGACCGTCCTGGTCAAAATGAAAATGATGTTTGAGGATTGTTAACTGATAACTTATGAATGAGTGATAATTGCCAGAAATTATACCATGGCGTTAGAAGTCTTACAGTTCTTTCGGTCTGATTGGCTCGGCATCTGCACAGGTCACACGTGACGCGAAAGTCCAATGATACTAGTCTGATGACGATGATTTCAAATGAGACATGACTCGGAAGGTAGTATTCAAAACCACGCTCCGATACCAACTCTGTAACACCCCAAACTAGGCGGATATTACAGTGCCGTGGACCCCCAACTGGGACCCACCAGGCGAATGAAAAAGGATGAATTACACAGGGTAAATGTAGTACCGAACCACATTACAACATCAATTACTCCGATTAGGAGTTTCATACAACACACCCAGGATAAAATAGAATACATGTGTATCTTATGTGACGATAAAATACACAACACTGAATGAAACGAGTATTCAAACGGAATGTCTGCAGCGGAATAAATAAAGGAAACATAAATGACTGAATAAATGAATGAACAGACAGGGTCCCCCTTGTAGTAAAATTACGACTCCTCGCCGTCAACGTGCTCTCCCTGTGCCTTTGCCTTGCCATGACCTGAGAAATAAATATCCCCAAACGGGGTCAGTTATACAGAACAACAATCCTCCAGAGTTGAATAAACACAATCATATAATTATGTAGTATAAACCACAAGTTCGATTAAAACGAAGCGGTTAGATTATAACCCAATATTTTTGAAAACATACGCAATCAAACATGCATGCGAATCAACTATGATGCGGCTCAAAGGGTGGCGCCACACTACGCCGGGATGGAAATGTGTCCGTGCACAAGCCACCAACGAGTATCGATCGAATACCCGCGTGGTCTTGTACCTGTCGGTCTCACGAAGCAATCGACTCGTGTGCACAGTCCAATGTGAGGCCAACAACCAACACACGACATAAATGTGCCCGACATGAAAATCCTACACATACCAACCGGCACGCCAGTATGACCCGGAATGCCACGATATAACAAAAGTGACATCGGAAACGAATAATGACTCACCGAGATAAAATGATAGTGAAATGAATGATAGCTCAACAAAATGATTGGAACCGTCGTTCCTTGTGACTGAAGTGATTAATTGACAATGACACGTTTTAATACGGTTAACACAATGATGAATGAGTTACGATTATGAATGAACAACAACAAAAGGAAATAAATATCCTTATAACCGAGTAAGAATTAACTTACACAATACCGGTGACAATTATCCTTCCACGAACAACGTCCTAATTGAGATATCGGTCGCTCGAACAACCTTGAATTATACAATATCCAACAACTCGTTCAATATACGAATCAAACACGAATATAACGAACTCAAAACGTCGATACGATTAAACTAAGTTCATTGGGGCATTATATCGAATACGTTGTGGCCAAACTCCGATTGTTTACAATCAAATCTCAATGAACCACTATCAAATCCCCCAAAAGGTGTTTCAAACCAGTAAACACCTTCCAAATGATCAATAATCCGAAATGAATATCCGAAAACGTGATTATAACGACAATTAATCGAAAACCCCCAATTTCAACTCGATAATCAAAGTGTTCTTGAATAATCATTCGATAATCCAATGAATCCTTATACAAACTCATAATCATATGCATATCCCGTCATATAACATGATTATAATGTCCATGTAATACCCAGTTGTAATTCAGTAATTATCACTCAGTAATTATCATTCAGTATTTATCATTCAGTAATTATCACTCAGTAATTATCATTCAGTATTTATCATTCAGTAATTGATACTCAGTAATTATCATTTAGTATTTATCATTCAGTAATTGATACTCAGTAATTATCATTCAGTATTTATCATTCAGTAATTGATACTCAGTAATTATCATTCAGTATTTATCATTCAGTAATTGATACTCAGTAATTTCATTCATCATTGATCATTTGTCACTCATATTCAGTCATGGTATTCATCATTCAGAGTAATTGTATCGTGTATCAATCGTCATTCATCACTAATCTGATTGGAGTTTCATGCCGTGTTTATCATCATTGTCATTTTCGTTGCGAGTTGTGCGTGAGGAGTAGTGCACGCTACATACTCCTTTTAGCGTACGCTAATTGGGTATAGGTAGCGTACGCTACCACTCAGCTTTAGCGCACGCTAAGGTTGCCCTGGCTGCAGTCCAGAAGGTACTGGACTGCAGGTGAGATTATTTGTAGCGCACGCTACGAGTGGTAAGTAGCGTGCGCTAACGGGTTGTTATAGCGCACGCTAATCGGTTGTCGTAGCGCACGCTATCGAGGTCAGATCAGAGGGCAGACGGTTTTCTGGACTCCAGTACTGGGCGTCAAATATTTCGTTAGCGCACGCTAACAATGGATTTTAGCGCACGCTAGTAGTATGGCCGTAGCGCACGCTACAAAAGGTACGTAGCGCGCGCTACCGTGTTCGGACAGTGGGTACTGGACTACCCAAATTACTCGTTAGCGCACGCTACGCACAAGGGGTAGCGCACGCTAACCTGGACTGACTATAAATTGGACAGTTTAGTCAGAGTTCGTCATTATTCATCTCATTTCATTCCTTCGGTAGTTTTGGGCGATTTCGAGCGATTCGGAGAGGATTCTTCGAGGTGTAATCGTCAATCATCATCTTCAAGCTCATCTTTCGGATTAATCATCATTTCATCATCTTCATCACATCGAATCAAAGGTATTAATCTCTTGGATCTAGAATTTCGGATTTTTGGGTTTTCTTTCCGATTTCTTCGTGTAAGCTTGGATTATCATTGGAATATGTTAGTTATGGATTATCTAACTTGGATAAATATATTCCTACGGATTTAATGGTTATTTTCGGAATTATTCCAAGAACCCTTGGGGTTGACTTCGGTTATTTTGGGGATTTCCGATTGTCGTTATTGTAAACTTGGATTGTGGACTTCTATGAGATTATTGATGTCATTGATAATGTTGTACTGGTTTGAATCAATCATTTTGGAGTTGGTTCGATAATTTGGGTTTGGTTTTAACCAACGGGTATCTCAACGTTTTCATTAGAGTACATCTACGAGTTCGGATATTGTTGTATCGACGTTTGGGTCGGTTATGATCGTATTTGATTCATGTATTGATCGGTTGTTGGTAACTATTGATGTTCAAGGTTGTTCGAGCGACCGACTTTTCATTTAGGACGTTGTTCGTGGAAGGACATTCTTCATCGGTATTGTGTAAGTTAATTCTTACTCGGTTAAAAGGATATTCATTCCTTTTGTCGTTGTTCATTCATAATCGTAACTCATTCATCATTGTATTAACCGTATCAAAACTTGTCATTGTCAATTATTCACCTCAGTCATAAGGAACGACGGTTCCGACCATTTCATTGAGCTATCATTCATTTCACCATCATTTAATCTTGGTGAGTCATTATTCATTTTCGTTGTCACTTTTGTCATATTGTGGCATTCCGGGTCATACTGGCGTGCCGGTTGGTATGTGTAGGATTTTCATGTCGGGCACATTATAGTCGTGTGTTGGTTGGTGGCCTCACATTGGACTGTGCACACGAGTTGATGGCTTCGTGAGACTGATTAGGTACAAGACCACGCGTGTATTTGATCGATACTCGTTGGTGGCTTGTGCACGGACACATTTCCATCCCGGACGTAGTGTGGCGCCATTCCTTTGAGCCGTACTGATAGTCGATTCATATAGCATGTTTGATTGCGTATGTTTCGACATGATAATTCATAATTTCAGATATATCATGATTGTGTATTTTCAACCCTTGAGGATTGTTGTTACGTATGGCCCGGCCGTTGGGGATCTTGTTTTCGAGTCATGGCAAGGCTAAGGCACGGGAGAGCATGGTGACGGCGAGAGTCAGTGATACTAGTAGGGGCCCCGATCTGTTGATCATTTATTGATCATTTATGTTTCCTTTATTTATTCAGCTTGAGACATTCCGTTTGAATACTCATTTCATTCGGTGTTGTGTATTTTATCGTCACATAAAATACACATGTATTCTATATAAACCGGGGTGTGTTGTATAAAACTCCTCATCGGAGTAATTGATGTTGTAATGTGGTTCGGTACTACATTTACCTGTGTAATTCATTCATTTTCATTCGCCTGGTGGGTCCCAGTCGGGGGTCCACGGCACTGTAATATCCGCCTAGTTTGGGGGTGTTACAGAGTTGGTATCGGAGTGTGGTTTTGAATACTACCCTCCAAGTCATGTCTCATTTGAAATCATCGTCATCGGACTAGTATCATTGGACTTTCGCGTCACGTGTGACCTGTGCAAATGCCGAGCCAATCAGACCAAGAACTGTAAGATTTCTATTGCCATGGTATAATTTCTGGCATTAATCATTCATTCATAATTCATCAGTTAACAATCCTCAATCATCATTGTCATTTTGACCGGGACGGTCAGGTTAACTCATTAATCAGTCAATTCATTTCATTATTCAGTTGTTGATCAGGAAGATCGAATCATTAATCTTGTTAACTCATTCAAGATAATCATTTCAGTAACTTCATCAGATAATCATGTCACGTCAACTAATCATTCATGTAATCGCTGTATTTGAGCGTGTATGCTCATTTTCATCATTTCATAGTATAATCATAATGTGATACTCATGCGAGATATATAATCATCATGTGACTTTCCACTTCAGTATGGAAAGGGCTGGCAGAGGACGTGGAGGACGAGGCCGTGGAGTGGGCCGAATCCCGAGAACTCGTGCGAATACACGTGCAAATGCCAGGAATAATGCTAACTCATCGAGCAGTGACGCTGCCACTCACTCACCTGGACGCGATCATTCACTATCGGGGAGTCGTACCCGGGACACGGCTCAGTCAGAGGGTGTCCGGGTTGACCCACTCGCATTTATGCAGGGCATGATGGCCCAAATAACTCAGATGGCTCAGTTGATGGAGACGATGCATCACTCCGTCAATCAAAATCAGCAGGCTCCTCCGCCGCCACCTCAGAGGCAAGAGAGGGGTGTAAGCAATATCATTAGCGATATCTCTCGCCAGCGACCACCTACCTTTGAGGGCTCATCTGAGCCGGCGGATATTGTTCATTGGCTTGAGCATTTCGAGAAATTATTTGCTATGGTGGATTGCCCTGAAGGGCATAAAGTTTCAGTTGCGGCTTACTATCTCGGTAAGAGCGCTCATTCATGGTGGTTGTCGTTGAGGCCCACAGACGGAACATGTACTTGGGATCAGTTTAAGACTCTCATGATGGAGAGGTACTACCCGGCCCCACTCAGGGAGGCCAAGTTGTCGGAATTACTCACTCCCGACCTTTCGGCGGATGATGATGTTCTCGCCATCGCCGAAAAATTTCAGGAACTTCTTAGTTCGCCTCATCTATCATTCACTCGAAGCGGACAAGATCAAGTATTTGACAAGAGGTGAAACCTGTATGAGACTTGATTTACTTAATCATAAGCTGTACCACTGCGGCGAGTTCATTGAGAAAGCTCTCACTTACGAGCTTACGGCTAAGAAATTGCTAGCGGCAACCTTCGTCGCTAGCTAGAAGTCCAAGAACCGTAATCGATCGGCGAGTCGTGCCACTTTCAAGAAACCACGTGCGGGCTCTACTTTTACGGCGACCTCCTACGGCATCTAAACCCGCGGAATCTCGATCGCGGCGGCGATTCGGCCATCACTGTTTTAGCGTGAGAGCAGGGTCATTTCGGCACCAAATGTCCAAGCGATGCATCATCACGTGCCACAATCAGGATTGTTGGGCATAGGGCCCGTTTTTGCCGTAGGGACTCTAAACCCACTCCGGCATCATCTCAAGCCCCAGGTCATTCAGCGGTGCAGAATCAGGCCACTCAGTCAGCGTCGTTCAAGACGACAGGAGCTAAAGGCGGAGCCAAGAGCTATCAGACGGGAGCGTCCGGTTCGGGGGCCGGCAAGCCCCGAATTTATGAGATGAAGAAGACCGATGATCCCGAGGCCCGAATGATCTCAGGTACACTCGATATTCTATCTCAACCTGTGTGTACCCTTTTTTATACTGGTGCATCTCATTCATTCATTTCAGAGTCATGTTTGAGTAGACTACGTCTGGGTAGTGCTACTAGTTGTGAGCCTTATGTCATTGGCCTACCTGATGGTAGACGAATTGTCGGAAGTCGTGAGATTCAGAATTATCCGATTCAGTTTCATGGTCGTGTATGGCCAGCGGACCTAATCGTAGTAGATTTTCCGAGGGACGACGTCATCTTGGGTATTGATTGGATGGATCGTCATGATGCCATCATTAGTGTCCGTAAGCGTATGATCACTATCATTTCAGACGATGGGGTCGAATGTGTGTTTCAGGGAGGTAATCCCGGCTGTTCTGGTAAGGTCATTAATTTGATGAAAGCAGTGCGATTACTCAGTCAAGGATGTGTCGGTTATTGGTGCTATATGACCAAAACCGAGGAATCATCAGTAATGTTGTCGGATATTCCGGTAGTAAGGGAATATACCGATGTTTTTCCAGACGAGTTACCTGGTTTGCCTCCACAGAGAGATGTGGAATTCACGATTGAGTTGGAGCCTGGTACGTCTCCGATATCGAAGGCACCATACCGGATGGCCCCGACCGAAATGCAGGAGTTGAAGAATCAACTTGAGGAATTGTTCGAGAAAGGTTATATCCGACCGAGTGCGTCCCCGTGGGGAGCACCAGTGTTGTTTGTCAAGAAGAAGGATGGTTCATTCCGCTTATGTATTGATTATCGGGAGTTGAACAGGGTGACGATCAAGAATAAGTATCCCTTACCCCGTATTGATGATCTCTTAGATCAACTTGAGAGCTTCGGTATTTTCCAAGATCGACTTAAGATCTGGATATCATCGATTCGGATTCGAGTCGGATATCGCGAGGACGGCGTTTCGAACACGCTATGGTCATTATGAGTTTGTGGTTATGCCATTCGGATTGACTAATGCACCTGCAGTATTCATGGAGTTAATGAATCGGGTCTTCATCGACTTTTTGGATCGGTTTGTTGTTGTCTTCATTGATGACATTTTGATTTATTCTCGTGACCGGGAGGAACACGAGTTTCACCTTCATCAAGTGCTTGACGTGTTGAGACGAGAACAACTTTATGGGAAGTTTTCCAAATGTGAGTTCTGGATGTCCGAAGTGACTTTTCTCGGACATGTAATTTCATCAGTCGGAGTTCGTGTCGATCCTCAGAAGACGGAGGCTATTCGGGATTGGCTACCTCCGAAGAACGTTAAGGAAATCCGAAGCTTTCTCGGGTTAGCGGGTTATTATCGGCGGTTTGTGGAAGGATTTTCTAGAATCGCTCAACCCTTAACGAACCTTTTGCGGAAGGATAAGAAATACACGTGGTCCGACGCGTGTCAACAGAGTTTTGAGGAACTCAAGAACCGCTTAATGTCAGCGCCTGTACTTTTCTTGCCGCAGGGGACGGAAGGATTTGTGGTCTATAGTGATGCGTCCGGACAGGGTCTCGGATGTGTACTCATGCAGAACGGGAAGGTTATTGCCTATGCTTCACGGCAATCGAGACCTTACGAGGTTAATTATCCGACCCACGACCTGGAGCTAGCAGCCGTGGTGTTCGCTTTGAAAATTTGGCGTCATTATCTTTATGGCGTTACCTGTCAGATATTCACCGATCATAAGAGCATAAAGTATATATTTACTCAGAAGGAGTTAAATATGCGTCAGAGACGGTGGTTGGAATTAATCAAAGATTATGATATCGAGATCCTCTACCACCCGGGCAAGGCGAACGTTGTCGCCGACGCCTTGAGTCGTAAGTCCGTTCAGGAGCAGATGCTTGCCCGTTTGTGATTCGAAGGAGCTTGACAAGAATTCCTTAGATCCGAGATCGAGTGCAGCCGGCGAGTTCGGGGGCAACTTTGTATGTTAGAGATTTCATCGTCCTCGAGGAGGAAATCCGAGAGAATCGAGGTTCGGACCCATCATTGTTGCGCATCCGAGAGGATGTGGCTCGAGGAAAGACCACGGATTTGTGGTCCACGAGGATGGACTTTTGAGGTTTAAGAATCGGTTGTGCGTGCCGGCGAATGACGAGTTGAAAAACTCGATTTTGAAGGAAGCTCATGCTACCCCTTATTCATTGCATCCGGGGTCTAGCAAGATGTACAAGGACTTGAAACAAAATTCTTGGTGGAGTAATATAGGCGAGAAGTCGCGAGAATTTGTTTCGAGATGCTTAACTCATCAACAAGTTAAGATTGAACATCAGCGACCGGCGGGTATGCTGAAACCCCTTCCTATTCCCGAGTGGAAGTGGGAAGACATTTCTATGGATTTCATCACGAGTTTGCCGACGAGTTGTCGTGGCATGAATACGATCTGGGTGATCGTGGACCGCTTAACCAAATCAGCTCATTTCCTTGAGATCAAGGAAACGTGGGGTCCCGAGAGGCTTGCCCAGCTTTTCATCAAAGAGATAGTGAGACTTCACGGTACTCCTAAAAGTATCGTTTCCGATCGTGACGGACGGTTTGTGTCGCATTTTTGGAAATCAGTTCATCGTGCTATGGGAACTCAGCTTAATCTCAGTACCGCTTTTCATCCTCAGTCCGACGGACAATCAGAGAGGACTATTCAGACCTTAGGGGACATGTTGAGGGCATGCGTCCTCGATTGGAAAGACGATTGGGAAGCCCAACTACCATTGATCGAGTTCACGTATAATAATAGTTGGCATGCTTCGATTAAGATGGCACCTTACGAGGCCTTGTACGGTCGTCGTTGTCGATCTCCCTTGTGTTGGGATGACCTATCAGAATCAATCGGCACCGAGCCCGATATGCTTATAGCCGTGAGAAGGTAGCTTTGATCGAGAGTCGTTTGTTGATGACTCAGTCGACAGAAATCATATGCGGATAACCGTCGTCGACCATTAGAGTTCGAGGCAGGTGACCACGTGTTGGTCAAGGTATCCCCGAGTCGTGGTATCTTCCGTTTTGGGAAGAGGGGGAAGTTGAGTCCGAGATTCATTGGACCGTTTGAGATTTTGAATCGAGTAGGCGAGTTAGCTTATCGATTGGCTTTACCTCCGGCGTTGAGCCGAATTCATAATGTGTTTCATGTCTCTCAGTTGCGGAAGTATGTTGCCGACCCGAGTCACATACTTCAGTTCGATGAAATCGAGATCGCCGACGATCATTCATATGAGGAACGTCCTATACGAGTTTTAGAGCGGCGAATCAAACAGTTGAGGAATAAGATGATTCCTTTGGTTAAAATCCAGTGGTCTAGACACGGAGTCGAAGAGGCTACTTGGGAAACCGAGGATAGTATGCGGGAGAGTTATCCCGAGTTGTTTGACCCTTAGTTTCGGGGACGAAACTCTTTTAAGGGGGGGTGTATGTAATACCCAGTTGTAATTCAGTAATTATCACTCAGTAATTATCATTCAGTATTTATCATTCAGTAATTATCACTCAGTAATTATCATTCAGTATTTATCATTCAGTAATTGATACTCAGTAATTATCATTTAGTATTTATCATTCAGCAATTGATACTCAGTAATTATCATTCAGTATTTATCATTCAGTAATTGATACTCAGTAATTTCATTCATCATTGATCATTTGTCACTCATATTCAGTCATGGTATTCATCATTCAGAGTAATTGTATCGTGTATCAATCGTCATTCATCACTAATCTGATTGGAGTTTCGTGTCGTGTTTATCATCATTGTCATTTTCGTTGCGAGCTGTGCGTGAGGAGTAGTGCACGCTACATACTCCTTTTAGCATACGCTAATTGGGTATAGGTAGCGTACGCTACCACTCAGCTTTAGCGCACGCTAAGGTTGCCCTGGCTGCAGTCCAGAAGGTACTGGACTGCAGGTGAGATTATTTGTAGCGCACGCTACGAGTGGTAAGTAGCGCGCGCTAACGGGTTGTTATAGCGCACGCTAATCGGTTGTCGTAGCGCACACTATCGAGGTCAGATCAGAGGGCAGACGGTTTTCTGGACTCCAGTACTGGGCGTCAAATATTTCGTTAGCGCACGCTAACAATGGATTTTAGCGCACGCTAGTAGTATGGCCGTAGCGCACGCTACAAAAAGGTACGTAGCGCGCGCTACCGTGTTCGGACAGTGGGTACTGGACTACCCAAATTACTCGTTAGCGCACGCTACGCACAAGGGGTAGCGCACGCTAACACGGGTGACTATAAATTGGACAGTTTAGTCAGAGTTCGTCATTATTCATCTCATTTCATTCCTTCGGTAGTTTTGGGCGATTTCGAGCGATTCGGAGAGGATTCTTCGAGGTGTAATCGTCAATCATCATCTTCAAGCTCATCTTTCGGATTAATCATCATTTCATCATCTTCATCACATCGAATCAAAGGTATTAATCTCTTGGATCTAGAATTTTGGATTTTTGGGTTTTCTTTCCGATTTCTTCGTGTAAGCTTGGATTATCATTGGAATATGTTAGTTATGGATTATCTAACTTGGATAAATATATTCCTACGGATTTAATGGTTATTTTCGGAATTATTCCAATAACCCTTGGGTTGACTTGTTATTTTGGGGATTTCCGATTGTCGTTATTGTAAACTTGGATTGTGGACTTCTATGAGATTATTGATGTCATTGATAATGTTGTACTGGTTTGAATCAATCATTTTGGAGTTGGTTCGATAATTTGGGTTTGGTTTTAACCAACGGGTATCTCAACGTTTTCGTTAGAGTACACTACGAGTTCGGATATTGTTGTATCGACGTTTGGGTCGGTTATGATCGTATTTGATTCATGTATTGATCGGTTGTTGGTAACTATTGATGTTCAAGGTTGTTCGAGCGACCGACTTTTCATTTAGGACGTTGTTCGTGGAAGGACATTCTTCATCGGTATTGTGTAAGTTAATTCTTACTCGGTTAAAAGGATATTCATTCCTTTTGTCGTTGTTCATTCATAATCGTAACTCATTCATCATTGTATTAATCGTATCAAAACTTGTCATTGTCAATTATTCACCTCAGTCATAAGGAACGACGGTTCCGACCATTTCATTGAGCTATCATTCATTTCACCATCA